>MU221002.1:251527-276767 GCA_018584345.1 Thuja plicata
ATTGGTTTTGAGTCTATTAAAATCTTGTATGAGGCTGATGATGATTTTTTGGAAATTATAGAGAACATTAAAGAGCCAACAACTAGTATTTCAGATCACATGAGAGGATAATAATTTCTGCAGGATGGTTACCTCTTTAGAGGAAAACAAATTTGTATACCAGCTGGTTCCATGAGGGAAAATATTATCCACAAATTTCTTAGTGGTGGTTTGGCTGGTCACTTTGGGAAGGACAAGAGGATAGCCTTGGTTGAAGATAAATACTACTGGCCAAAACTAAAAAGGCACATTACTAAGTATGTTGCAAGATGCAAAATCTGTCAAGTGGCTAAAGGTCACTCCCAAAACACAGGCTTGTCTACACCTCTACATGTACCCATCGATCCATGGATAGATGTGAGTATGGATTTTGTATTGGGGCTTCCTCACACCTAGCGAGGTGCAGATTCTATTTTTGTAGTTGTTGATAGATTCTCTAAAATGGCTCATTTAATTGCTTGTAAAAAACCTAGTGATGCCACAAGGATAGTCAACTTATTTTTCTCAAAATTTGTTAGACTCCATGGCATTCCAAAGACTATCACATCTAACAGGGATACTAAATTTTTGATTCACTTCTGGAGGACCTTAGGGAAGAAGATGGGAACACAGTTGCAGTTTAGCAGTGCCTATCATCCCCAAATTGATGGGCAAACTAAGGTGGTTAATCAAAGTTTGGGAAACCTCTTACTGTGCATTGTTGGTAAAAAGCTCAAGCAATGGGACTTGGCATTCACTCAAGTTGAGTTTTCTTACAATAGTTCTCTTAACAGATCAACTAGAAAATATCCTTTTCAAATTGTATATGGTAAGAATCCTCAGGGTGTTTTGGACCTTGTACAACTACATGTGCAAGATAGAATTAGTGATGATGGGGAAGCATTTGTTGAACACCTTCAACAACTTCAACAAGATGTTAGGAGTAAATTATAGGATAGCAATGAGAGATATAAGGTTGCTATAGATATCAGTAAAAGGAGACAAATATTTAATATAGGTGATTTGGTTATGGTGTACTTGAGATGTGATAGATTTCCTACTGGCATCTATCATCAGCTGAAATACAAAAAGATAGGTCCTTTCCAAATTCTGAAGAAGATCAATGATAATGCTTATGAGATTTGTTTACCAGATGATTTGGATATTTCTCCTGTGTTTAATGTTTCTGATTGTATGCATTTCATGAAAATCTATCTAAGCCAGATAGTAGAGATGAGGTGGATTGGCATCTCCACCTTCCAAGTAAAAAGAAGGAAAAGATTGCTCACATTTTGGATACACAGTCTACAGTCACATGGAATGGTCATTACAATAGGTACCTGATTCAATGGGAGGGATTACCAGCAACAGATAGCACCTGGATCTCAGAGTGGGAAGTGATGAATTTGGACCCCACAAAGTTGCAACAGTTCATAGACAACCACTTACAGGAGTTGTGTTCCTTTAAAGAAGGGGAGAATGATGCAGCAACTTCCAGAGGTCATAACTTTTGACTCGGATGTGGGTTTTTGTTGAGATTTTACAGGCAGATGTGTGAGGAAGAGTTAATGTAAATTCCAACACAACTACCTTTGTTGGTGGCCATTTCAAGATTTTTTCAAGACCCTGAAATTTCATCTTGACCTCCAAAATTAGATTTTTCTATTTCTTTCCAGTTTTTTTAGTTTTTCTTTTTGTAATAAATCTGAAATTGTGTTTATGATTTCGTGGGTTAGTTTCCAATTCATCTTTCCTTAGTTGGGAGATTTTCTTGGGAAAAATCAAGATTCACAGGATGAGTTTTAAAAGTTACCAAAAATGAAAAAATTTGTTTTTCCTAAAAATTTGCCAAATATGGTAATTTTCAGAATTGTAATGAGTAGGAGTTTTCTTTCATTGTAGAGGAAGAGTAGTTGGACGTAGTTAATGAGAATTTGAAGTTTTATTATTTTGGCATCGTGTTATTTTTTTCAGAATTGTTGTTTCTAAAGGTTCTGGGCTACATCATATATACACACACACACACACAGACACATTTGTGTGTGTGTATGCCTCCACCTGCTACATGGAAGCCATTTGTAACTTTAATTCCTAAGAAACCTTTTAAACTTGTGAGTAAAATATTAAAATTTTATATCAAACATTCTTACAACTTCACAACCCAAAATTGAAATGTCGAAAAAGGGTTGCGCGGTAGTAGAGAGAAAAACATGTAACCTCAAACATTAATCTTTATTATAATTCCTCTCTAATGTTCTAGGGTTAGGGTCTATGAATACCATGTTTCAATATTTTTAGAAGTGGATTAATTGAAGTGGTCATGGAAATTTCAAAGCAATTGCAGTTAGCAACTGTAGAACCATAATTCAACAACTCTTACGATCCTCCTCTGAGCCTGTGCCCAAAATGGTAGCTATAGAGAAGAGTACAGTTACACTTTGAGGCACAAAAGATATACAAATAATGGTTTTCTGCAAGGGGACTCTCAATGTCATTGATTTATGAGGCTTTAAATACATAGTACATTTTCAACTCTATTATCATCGGGTGCTCAATGTACAAATTATTTTATGAGGATCATGTTTTAATTTATAAGTGGAATGGTGGATTTTCAAATTGTGTGACTTTTTTTCATGCCTTCTATTCAAATGGGATGCATGTAGAAAATATTCTGAGATGGTTACAAATTACACAAGGTGGGAGACGTTGAAAAGTGATACACACTAGATCTTTTTTTTAAAATGGTTTGGAAACTTTCAATTAGCTGCAAATCGCAAGTCTTAATCTAGATTGGCAATCTTTGTCACCATCCTTTCATCCTACGCATAATGGGAGCTTGGGAACAACAAAATGGAGTTATGAAATAAGGATAAAGACCTATTGATTTATATCTTTATGTGATTTTTATTCCTCTACAACATGAAGAATCAAATGCTCAATGTTTTAAAGTGAAACACCAATTATTTGATCCTCTCTTGATATAAGGTCATCTCTCAAGCTAAGCTTGCAAGGTGAGATTGTGAAATGACTTCAAGGTTCCTTCAACTATGGATACATGCTCAATGAAATAATGTGATTTTCTAGTAATCACTTAGGGGCTTACATTATTCATGCAATGGACATCAACTGCTTGAAAAAATTGTTTTAATTTCAAAATTTTCCACTTCAACTCAAACTTAACCTTGACTACTTCTACATCTAACTATGAATGCAAGGAATCATGGATGACTTGGACTCTAGTAGATGTGGTTTTATCAACAAATTCCACCCACCTAGTGCAAGCTTATAAGGAATACTCAAATGGTTTTCACATCGATATCTCCTCTTCAATCCTATCAATTAGATCCAAACCAAAGATTGAATATCAATTAAAGTTAATTATTTTCATTAGCTCACCACACAAGGCACACTTACAATCAGCAAGAGGCCAGTGGCCCAGATTTTTTGAGTCAATCAAGTAAACATCCACAATTACTTTAATTCAACTAAACTAATTCAACATGAAAATAATTCTACTCCAAGTGAAAGATTCAAGAAACCATGCAACACTTCAAAGAAATATTAAGTAATCCACCATGAGAAGCCAACAATGAATTATTAATTAATTTGATGAGCATTATAGCAACAATTTGATTAAATCTCTCCCTTAGATAGCCTACTCTAGTCTATCCCACTACTTATCCACTATTAACTATTATAAATGATAATGCCTTGGCCTTTTATATGTGTTCAATTACAATGAAGGGCCAAGATCAATTGAAGACCAAGGGCTAGGATTTAACCTCACAAACCCTAATTAGGGTTGCCAAATTTAAAACCAATTATATGAGGGCACCAATTCATGGGACAATAGGAAAATTACAATGATTTTGATAGCCAATAAAAAAATAGGACACTTGGCATGATTTGATTGAATTTTCTTGAAATAGAAATTATTTGATTGGAGAAGACAACTTAATGCCACCACATCATTCTAATCTTGTAGGCTTGATCAATTTTTGTGAAGAGAAAATATTTATTGATACTCAACATTTATAAGTTTGATTAACTATTCCAAAATTATCAAATTCTTGTGAAAGAATGGGATAGCTCGTATTCCCAAATTGCTTCATCTTTTGAATCTTGTCCACCCTCTAGAAATTTTCCCCATGGCCTATCTTGAAATTGTTTCTATCTTCGTGAATTTGATGTATCTAGAATTTCTTGATGATGTCTTCATGTGGCTGAATCCTTCCTCTCTTGAATTTAACCTTGATCTTGATTTGGATTTTCTCTTCATAATCTGATTTCAATTTCCCTCTCACTTGCAATCCTCGATCATGCACTTCAAGTCTTGAGTATTCACTTGTTTTATCCATAATTTTACAACTGTCCTAGCTTGTCCTTGAACAATCCACCTAGAAAAAAGAGGACAATCATTAAGATCACAAAGTGATAAGATAAGAGAATTTTTAAAGCTTTTATGAAATAAATTAGGGAAGATATATTATTCCCTAGCTCAAGACCAACTTATGTTACTTCTTGCAACTTTTAATATGAAATTTTGTAAAAAGGTCTGGATATCTGAAATAATTTCACAATATAATGTACCTAGATTTTACTATCTCCCCGCCTTTAAATATCATATTTTCATGATGATATAATCACCCTTTAGAATAAATTATAATCTCATGCTAAACTCACCAAATTTACTCCAAATATTTTTTGTTTGGTATAAAGGGAATTCAAAGGACAAACCATGGGAAAAATCACCCCCTATTCGCTAGTATCTTGCTGCCCAAAAGAATGATTTATTATAAATTGCAAAGAGATAAATTTATTGATGAGGAAATAAAATGATTTTACCCTCTATATGTGGGAAATTCAAAATTTTGAGTGGGTGTGAATCTCAAGTAGTCCAACTAGGCATGTATTAATAAAAAAAATGCTTGAATTACAATTAGGCCGACTTGTTTATAGAGGGAGATTCAAGAGAAAGTGTGATGAGGATGCACAATTTGGAGGGAGAGATTCATGGGTGGGATTCCCCATGGAAGAGTAATTCCACCATAATTTCATGGTCAACTTTACTCTTCTAATCCTCCTTTTCTTCCATGCTCACGAGTTGACCGTTCAACATCAATACATTCACATTAGGCGGGATTTTGTGTTTATGAGAAATTTGATGGCGAGATTCCTCAAGTGTGGGGAATCCTAACCACCTCTCATGGCCTTGATTTATCTCTATGGAATGCTTCCAACCTCAATTCCTTGTCTCTTTAACTTTACCTAAATTCAAATATATCCATGCTTGAGGTGGGTGGCATGCATTACGTATGAGCAGGATATTTGTTTAGGGAGGAAATGTAGGTACAAATTCCTTAGGTGTGAGGAATTCTGACTATTTCTTGGCATAACCTATTCAGCGAGGAGTACATTGGGAAGTTAGGTGGGCTCATCATCAGATTGCACAAGAAACAAACTGAGTTACTGAAGTCAACCTAGGTTTCCTTGCTGTCCCATAGGCTATGTTTAGCCTCGTGGATGTAAAATTTTTATCTTATCTTATGTTTGTTTACTCTCCCCTATATTATATAGCTTTCTCCACTTAACTCCCATCACGCCTTAGTGTCTATATATTCTTATGGTCTTGGGTGAAATCAATGGTGGGATTTTTCAGAGATGAGGAATCCCGACCTAATCATGGTATTTTCTCAACACTCCACACTCATAAAAATAATTTATTTCTAATCCACCTTCTCCTAATTAGTTTCATCAATTCGCTTCCCATGCTTTCTTCACCAGTTTTTTGTCTTACTCATAATCGAGATCTTGTGGGTCATCATATGCGTAGTATGTTAATCAACTAATGGAGATGATGAAAACCGAGTGATAATAGGTATACATGTTTGTAGAAATGGTTATATCAGTTGTTATTTTGTCATTGATGTCAAGGAATTGATTATTGATTTATATTGAGCTACCATATCATAAGAAGGAGAAGTTAAATGGGTGACAAGTACATATCAGAAAATGATGAATTAATGTTCATATAGTTGTTTGCTACTATATATTTGATTCTATCAAGTCGGTACATTTGATTGATTAAATTAGAGATTGGAAAGAGTTAAGTTATGACTGAAAAGAGTTACTCTACCAAGCTAGACAGAGTCAGTCGGTATAGAGCTTTATTAGTCAGTTTCAGCTATTGAGAATTGAGAATGAGTTAGGCATTGTACAGTGAATGAAGATAGTTGTCGAGTTGCAAGGAAAGTTATTGAGTACAAGATATTGATTGAGAATTATGATAAGATCAAATTTAGTACAAATCTATGATGATCTGGATGCTGACAAGGATAAATGAATTTTGTTAGAATATCTACGAGATAGAAAATTAAATAAGAAGATCTAAGGAGAAGATTAAGTTGTTTGAGTTCCAAGAAAAAGTTCAAGTTATGAGGTAAAAGTTAAATGGTTTACTGAGCTGAGATTTGTGAAGAAGATGATCGAATGTCTGAGAGAAAATAATGGAAAACCTAAGTAAGGAGATTAAGAGGCAAACATTTTTCTATATATAAAGGATGAGAACTAATGAAAAGACATGATGGAAAGTTCAATTGAGAAGCATAAGAAGCTGAAGAACAGAGTTACCAAGTAGAGAAGAGAAGCAGAAAGAGTAGGATCTATAGTCTACAACAAAGACAAATGAAGTATGTAATGTCAGTATTCATGTGAGCATAAAGGATCTGACCCAAGAAAAGGTAGTTTATATATTTAAAGATCAAAGTTTATATTTTTTCATATTAGCATTTGTAACAGAGAAAAATATATTAACTGGGTGGATTTAATAGTCCTATTTGTAAATCTTAGAAGTAAGTGACATTCCAAAAGAGTGTTTAAAGACCTCTAACAAGGCCACTCCTAACAGGTTGAAGATCTTAATAGATCTATGCATTTGTGAGGGCATATTTCATTCCACATCTCATTCCAATTTCAACTTCATGGATTTCAAGCACATTTCAAACATCTTCATGGGTATGAGTGATTTATTTATTTGTTCATGGGGGTTTAGGCAAGGTGAATCTACCATTTTCCTTTTTGCATACTTTCATTTATGCAACTTCTTTTGATTTTCAAGGTTAATTCCTAAATAAGGGTTGGCCAAGGTGAACCCATTTATACAACCTTTTTCCACATTTTTTGTGCATAGGATAGGTTGTAGAGCCACAAGATCAAGATCAAGAATATCAAATACAGCTAGACAGACCCAAAAAAAATTAGTCATTTTTTCCTAGAATAGGACACCATTGGTAGCCTATACCCAGGTATAGGCTGAGATTTAGTCTATAATCTAAATTTTTAGCACAAATTTTACCTCTAGGTCAATTCTATGTTTTCTTTCCATTTCTATACTTTTCTACTCATTATTAATCTGTATCAGTCTTTTATTTCCATTTTTTTAGATCTTGTCTATTTAAGATCACTCTAATAAACTTAATTACATTAATCCATCATTGACATTTCACCAATTATCACTTTTGAGTGAAGGATCATTGTAATGCTTATTATTTGAGTCTCTTGTTGAACCTAGTGTGGCATATTCCTTCTAAAATGTGTAGTTGGTAAAAAAATGAACTGATTTGGTCTATTTATGCCATTGTTCCCCTTTCTACCCTTACAATCCCAATTTCGGATTTAAAATATTTCAAAATATTTTGCTGGAGTGAGATACTCTTATATAATAATTCTTAGGACATATCATTAGACATAGGTCTCATTAAAGATGAAATTGTTATAAATTATAAGGAAAAGAATGTAAACAAATTCTATGTGTGGCATATTGATTGCAAAATTGATATATAGATTTCTCATGAAAATGAAGACAATATTAATAATGAAATAGATACATCAAATACAATAAAAATAAATAAATGAGTGTTCCTATAATAAATGGGCCTTGCTAATGGTACAAATGTAAGTGATTTGAAATGTCTTACGTGTCTAATTTTTACAGTATCAACAGATAGAATGAACATACTATATCTTCAAATTTACATGATATTGTATAACATTACATAAAGACAAATAAGATGTCTCAAAAAAATGACCAAACAACATTTGAGTTTACTAATCTACCATATACACTATCTTCCAAACAAGAATGAACTCTTTTTATTATTAACACTATATAATAATTCATTTAATCAACCCTTGCATAAATGATAGTTGCATGAAAATCATATTCAACTCATTATATTAGAAATAGACTTTGGAATTTACAATCACACAAAATTACCCCACTACCTATTGTTGTTCCTACAAGAATGGTCGCACTGAACAAACATGTCTCAAATATACATTCTACCCAAGTATGATTCCTCTAAAATAAATGCAACCGCTAAAGGGGAGGTCACTAACGGTGCTCAAGAAGAAATGAAACATGGGAAATATCTCCTTGTTGATGAAATGAGCTTCATAGGACAAAAGTTATAACTAAAAATAAATAGTAGACTATGTGAATATTTTCCCCGCCAACAAAACTTAAGCTTCAGGGTGATCCCACAATAGTGGGCTACACTTTTTTGCCTAAACCGACATTGAAGTCAACATTTCGAAAAACACTTTCAGGTTCATATGCATATTTTCGTTAAACTGTTTGAAATCGAAAGATGAAGTAAACTAGAGTATTTTAGGATTTTTTGTCTAAATTCTAAATATTTTTTTTTTCTTTTTTTTTTATTGATTTGAAAGGTTTTTTTCTCCCACGAAAACTGCTATGTTGCTGAAAATGTCATTTTCAAAAAGTTGCATTGACTTCATAAAGCATAGCTTTTTCTCTAAAATAGATATCAATGTGCTTCTTTATAATTTGGTTTTGTAACATCCATAAAGAGGGCATATAATTGGTTTGATGACATTATCATGATTATTGCATATTTTAAGAACATTTGAAGTAGAGTAAACCCTAATTTTGATATACCTTGATTGCATAGCTTATAACTTATTGTGTGTTTATCGAAATTCAATTTTTTTTATAGAAAGTAGGCTTGAAGCCAGAGGGCACTGTTATTTTTCAAAAAAAAAAAATCTTTTCTACTATTTTTCATTGAACGTCAAACTTGGAGGTTTATATTTGATTAAAAACCTACATTCGATGCACATCAAAAAACATAGACCTAATTATTTTGAAAGTTGTCAAATATATATTTGTTAGAAATCTTGTTCAGAGTACTTATGCGATGCAAATGGATGTCTCCTTATTATTCCATTTGAGCCCTATGCTTGAGCCCCAAAGCCATGAAAACTTCAGATTTGTGTCAACCTCTGCAAATGGCCTCTAATCAAAGAATTTCGATAGAAAGTAGTTTCGATCGAAACTATTTAGTTTTGATTGAAACTACTTTCTATCAAAAGTAATTTCATGATTTGATGTTTGTTAACCATTTACCAAAGTATTTTTGATAGAAATTCATCAGTTTCGATAAAACATTTTGGAAAAGGAAGACTTTTGAAAATGATTTTTTTCAAATATTGTCAAATTAGTGGAACAATTTTGCAACTTGTGATGGGAAATAAAAAGAGAAGGCTAAATAAGAGTACACGACATTATTCAGAAGAGACTGAACAAAGACTACGTGAAGAAGATTGGGAAAGACATTATCGTAAGAAACAAGGTATGTCTATATCTCTTTATCTCTCTCTAGATATTTTAAGTTGATGGTTATGAGTTGTATTAATGAAACATGTAAACATGATATTGTAATACCTAATTAGACCTAATTTGATAAAGAAGACCTAATTAGACCTATTAGGACATAATTAGACCTAAAACCCTAAACCTTAAACCTTAAAACCTACCTAATTAGACCTAAGACCCTAAACCCCAAACCTAAACCCTACAAACCCTACCTAATCAGACCTAGATTAGGACATAATTAGACCTAATTATGACCTAATTATCCCTAAGACCTAATTAGAGATCTATTAGGACCTAATAAGACCTAATATGAGTAATAGTCCTAAACTAATTGGAACTAAATTATGACATAATTTCTTATTTAGTTTAATAAGACATAAGAGTACCCCTTAAGACCAAATACTCAAGACTAATTAGTGCATAAATAATTTAAGACCTAATTAAACCTTTAATATGACTAATTAATATCTAATATGAGTAATATACCTACTAGTTCCTAATATTAGCAATAGGACCCGCTTAGATCCAATTAGACCCTTTAGGACCTAATTATATCCAATTAGAAGGTATTAGGACCTAACTAGATCTAATTAGACCCTTTAGGGCGTAATTAGACACAATTAAACCCAATAGGACCTATCGAGACCTGTGATAGGTTATATGACCCCTTAAGACCACATTAGACCCAATTAGACCTTTGATTATACCTATTAAACCTAATTAGACCTAATTATACCTATTAGAACCCACTTAGATCCAATTAGACCCTTTAGGACCCAATTAGATCCAATTAGAAGGTATTAGGACCTAATTATACCTATTAGAACCTAATTAGATCCAATTAGGACCTAATTAGACCCTTTATAACCTAATTAGACTCTTTAGGACCTACTTAGATCCAATTAGACCCTTTAGGACCAAATTAGACACAATTAGAGCCAATTATACCCTTTAGGACCTAAGTAGATCCAATTAGACCCTTTTAGACCTAATTAGATACAATTAGAAGTTATTAGGACCTAATTAGATCTAATTAGAAGGTATTACGACCTAATTAGATCTAATTAGACCCTTTAGGACCTAATTAGACCCTTTAGGACCAAATTAGATCCAATTAGACCCATTAGGACCTAATTAGATCCAATTAGAACCTTTAGGACCTAATTAGATCCAATTATACTCTTTAGGACCTAATTAGATCCAATGAGAAGGTATTAGGACCTATTTAGAGGATAATTAGACCCTTTAGGACATAATCATATCCAATTAGAAGGTATTAGGACCTAATTAGATCCAATTAGACCCTTTAGGACCTAATTAGACACAATTTGACCCAATTAGACCCTTTAGAACCTAATTAGATCCAATTAGACCCAGTAGGACCTAATTAGATCCAATTAGACCCTTTAGGACCTAATTAGATTCAATTAGACTGTTTAGGACCTAATTAGATCCTTTAGGACCTAATTAGACCCTTTATGACCTAATTAGACCATTTAGGACCTAATTAGACACAATTAGACCCTTTAGGACCTAATTAGATCCAATTATAAGGTATTATGACCTAATTAGATCCAATTAGACCCTTTAGGACCTAATTGGATCCAATTACACCCATTATGACCTAATTAGATCTAGAATTAGACCCTTTAGGACCTAATTAGATGCAATTAGACTCTTTAGGACCTAATTAGCTCCAATTAGGACCTAATTAGATCCTTTAGGACCTATTTAGAACCTTTTATGACTTAATTAGACCCTTTAGGACCTAATTAGACATAATTAGACCCTTAAGGACCTAATTAGCTCCAATTAGAAAATATTAAGACCTAATTAGATCCAATTAGACCCTTTAGGACCTAATTAGATCTAATTAGACCCTTTTGGACCTAATTAGATCTAATTAGACTCTTTAGGACCTAATTAGATCCAATTTGACCCTTTAGGACCTAATTATATCCAATTAGAAGGTATTAGGACCTAATTAGATCCAATTAGACCCTTTAGGACCTAATTAGACACAATTAGACCCAATTACATGCTTTAGGACCTAATTCTAGATCCAATTAGACACTTTAGAACCTAATTAGATCCAATTAGACCCTTTAGGACCTAATTAGATGCAATTAGACACTTTAGGACCTAAGTATATCCTTTAGGACCCAATTAGACCCTTCATGACCCAATTAGACCCTTTAGGACCTAATTAGACACAATTAGACCCTTTAGGACCTAATTAGATCTAATTAGAAGGTATAAGGACCTAATTAGATCCAATTAGACCCCTTAGGACCTAATTAGATCCAATTAGAAGGTATTAGGACCTATTTAGATCCAATTAGACCCTTTAGGACCTAATTAGATCCAATTAGAAGGTATTAGGACCCTTTAGGACCTAATTAGACACAATTAGACCCTTTAGGACCTAATTAGACATAATTAGACCCAATTATACCTAAAGGGACCTATGATGAAACATCAATCACTAGATCACATACACATATATAACACATACATACATGTTCTGATTAATGAATCATAGATTGAAATTACATGTAAACAGGATATGTATACATGTATAGAGTGAAAGTATATATCGTGTATGTATAGTGTGAAAGTATATAACACATGTACACATGAAACATAAATCATAGATCGAGTATGTAGAGATTAATCATAGATCATGTATGTAAATATAAAACATAGAGATCAAGTATTGTAAGATTTAAACATGTGGCAGTCATGTCAAACATAAATCAAAGTCTACAATACATATGTCAATCAACTCTAGAGTCTATAAATGAAATGTAACATCAAAAATATGTATTTATATAATATGTCTAGATCAAATATGAAAGTGCCTAGGACTCATCATGACAACTCCTCACTAAAATCTCATGCCCAAAGTGACTATCATGTTGTGAAGGATGTGAAGATCCCTATAGAGAAAGAGAAATAAATTAATATATAAATGTACACATCTTTTCAAGTTTGATAAAATATTTCAAGAAAACATGTTATAAAGTGTGGAAACACATGTACTACACGTACACACATAAATAAATTAAAAACTCACCTATCCAATACTAATGTCATCATCGAGTGAGTCTCAACGACATACACAATCAGTTCTCAAAGCAAAAGTAACAAGAGGCATATCCTCGTAGAGAAAAAAGTAAATTTACATGCTAGATGAAATATTGAAAATTTGAATAACTTAAATTGTAACACTAAGTATATAATAGATGATAATTTATACCTATGTAGATGGTGGAAAATTATAGTACTCAGGCTCTATGGCCTCGATCCTATCAACCAAGATATCAAGTTTTTGTTGCGTCTGGTCCAAGCTCATCTCTGGGTATGTGCAAGATCATGACGGGCCAAAAAGTGGTGATGTAAAAAAAATCCACTTTTTAGTCGTACAAAAGTGCATAAAAATGTTTGTTGATTTTTTAGTAGGCTTGCGTGTCACTAAACCTTGACAAACCTGACACCAAAGCACAAGCCTATTCAGGTACCTAAAAAAATTGGGTACCCGAAACCTATGGCATAAATCAAAACCCATGAGCCATTTTCCTCATTTCTCTCATCATTCTGGGATTGGAAAATGACTCTATATATCCTATACATGATATTTTTGGGTACGTGATTTCTCTAACAATAAATTTGACTCTGCAGTATATATGGTAAGTAAATTCTTGGTATATTTTGATTAATTTATTTCATTTTGATGTTAAATGTAGTTATTTTGGTTGAAATAGGGTTTTGTATTGATTTTTTAATAATATATGAAATCAATTTGAAATTTATATTTATTTTTTATTTAATCAGGCCTCGCTAACAACAATGAAGAAAATAACCCTCCCCCACCAAATAACGGTCCCCAAAATAATCCAGAACCACTTCAAAACCCTCAATCTTTAGAGGATTTGATACAAAAGAATTTGAAAACTATACGGGGCTTCCAAAACACATATCAGAATATATGTACATTAGGTCCCATGATTGCCACCCTAAATACTATTGTTGAAAACATTGACACACTTACATAGCAACATAATGTTTCTCTTCATTGGTGTGATGATATGCATGCCCAATTTTATGATGGGCTTTACCATGATGGGGTTGCGACCCTTAATATAACTAAAGAAGATATAGCTTCCCTTTTTGTGAATCCTAAAACTAGATTAAAATTTGACCCCAAAAAGCCCAAATTATTAATGAAAAGGTGAACAAATGATGCAATGCGTACACAATTTTGGGATCGCTGGTGGATTCTTTTTGATAAACCACCCCATAGAAATTTGGAGCTCCCTTTCTATTTCATAAAAAAATTGTATGCTAAGTTTGTGCTTGGTCATAATGTTAATTATTGGAGCATGAGGCCCAACATGGGTGTAAGCGAAGGAGTTCCTCAGACTAGGCCATTTTCCCAGCACAAAAAGGCCACTACCTTTGTCCCCCAACTGATGTCTCACCCCCTCCTCTTGTGAAGCATCCTAATATCATTGCAGAGTCTTCCTCATAGAGTATTAGTGTCATTCACATGCTGAGTGATCACTTGATCATGCAAAATAGGTCATTGTTGCCTCCTGGTGTGGATGATGCTAGCGCATTGACATGTGACAAAAGTTCACATGTATGTGTGCCCCATACTTGCATTATGTGCAAGAATTTGTGCCTCGGACCACTTACTGATGCTAATACATATCAGTATGTTATTGATGAGGAGGATATAGGAGACACAGTAACAGAGGTTGCAACACCTCATGGAGCATCTATGTTTCATGAGAGTGTTGAGGAGGGATACACAGAGCCATGGAGTCATGTTGATATGGTAAGAGTAAATATTATAAATAAATTTGTCACATGACTTATTTATTTTAAAAATAATTTATTTATTTAGGTTATTTTTAATGATTGCATGCACTTATGTATATATATTTGGTCTATTTATGTTTAGTCGATGACAGAAGAGGAGTTGAGACATGTGGATGACTCCACAATTTTGGCCTTTTCATTTGGCCTTGACACCTATATGGTATATTATAAATTATGTACCCATTATTTTATTTATATCATTCAGTGTACATGCTTAAATCTCTATCAATTAGAGCAATAAAATTGATACATTTACTAATATATTGTCATCTTATTATACTCTTGCATGTATCAACTGATGTCAGTGGGGGGCACGAGGGGGTTCCTTCTTCATGTGTCGACAAAGGAAATGTAATTAATTGTTTAAGATTAATTATGCATGCATATGTATGCCACTTTTGTGTAGTAATAAATATTTTACAGGCACTTTATTATATATGGTGTGGCTCTTGACGATGTCCCAACACAAGTTCAGGAGCCTAGGATGAGAGGCATCTCGATTCGGAGTGATAGCCCAATTGTACATAGACTTACATATTGTTATTTGTATTTTGTAACCAGGGTTGTTATGATGAAGTGCATTTATATATAATTGACTATCTTTTTTACTCTCATAGGTTACTCCTAGTATGAGGGAGGCCCCACAAGAGTCTTTCATATTTTTTTTGACCCAACTCACTATTCCAGAGGAGGGATCAGCAGACGTAAGTTTTAATTTTAGTTCAATCAATTTGTAATTTTATTATGCTATCATCCTATTTTGTAGATTTATTACTCTATGTTGCACCACTCTATTAATCTCATTATTGCAAATATATATTTATAGGTCAGAGTTGGTATTGGTGGCATTGTCCCTTCACTACCAATGGCTTATGTTAGGACACTTGATTGTGGTAGGCGACTGAGAGGCCTGGTACAGATGTTTGTATTCAATTATAATTTTAATTAAATTAGTGTTTGAATTATGAATTTTATAAATATATGTACAAATCATATAAACTAAGCAATCTAACTTGGGTTTGAACTCATTTTTTATGCAGGATCAATCATAGCCAAATAGTTTTGTAAAGAGGCTACATTTTGATGATCCCCCTATGGCATGGGATTTAGTTTTAGTTGTGGTCATTTAGAGATGCCACTTGGCACATTTTGAGATGGAATATATGCCACATTGTACACCTTGAAACATTGATTTTGTAGACATTTTGAAATTGCATGTGCCACATTTGTATATGGATATACTTTTGATACTTTCTATATATTGAAAATTTTCATTTTTATGTTATATTTGTGTCATCTTTTGTATACACATTTACTATTCATGTTTATGGAATTGAATGGTAAAGTTATATCTTGACTATGATTATGATTATGATTTAAATTATATCTTGTTGAAGTTATATGTCAATTTGTTTGAATTTGTTATAATAGATGTAAAAAATTACCTAGATGTAATAAATTACCGAGATATAATAAATTAATAGATGTAATGAATTTGTTGTCCTCAATCACATACCTTGGGGTCACTTGGGTCAAGCGTGGTCACGAGCATTCCAGTGATTCCATGGGTAGAATAGGGTTGTCACTGGTGTTTACCCGGCCAATCAGAGTTGATGGAGAAGACTGTTTGATGCCAGGACAGATGGTTTGAAAGATACACTACGGAGCTACCTTTGACTGACCCTCACTACAAGTTTTGGCATCGACTGAGATTTCCTTTCCAAATGAAAATGAACTTGAATCACCCAAAACCAAGAGAGGTTATTGTAGACCTCAGAAAAATGATCTCGTATCCCTTGATAGTTTGTTGATACCTTTCACAGGTTCTGAGATACGAGCCTTATAAGATCACTTTCCAATCATGCATAGTGCACCTTGGGGTCACTATGGTCAAGCATGGTCCCGAGCATTCGAGTGACTCTATGGGTGGAACAGGGTTGTCACTGGCATTTACCTAGCCAACTGGAGATGATAGAGTAGAATATTTGATGTGAGGATAGACGGTTTGAAAGATACACTATAGAGCTACTTTCGACTGACCCTCACTGCAAGTTTAGGCATCGACTGAGATTGCCTTGCTAAATACAAACTAAGTCAAATCACTAAAAACTGAGAGAGGTTATTGTAGACCTCAGCAACACAATCCCATAGCACTTGATGGTTTGTTGATACCTCTCACGAGGTTCGATATACAATCCTTAGAACATCACTACCCTATAGTGCTTAGTGCACCTTAGGGTCACTTGGGTTGAACGTGGTCGCGAGCATTCCAGTGACTCCATGGATGGAACATGGTTGTCACTAGAGTTTACCCAGCCAACCAGAGCCATTGGAGTAGACAATTTGATACTAGGACAGATGGTTTGAAAGATACACTATGGAGCTACTTTCAACTGACCCTCAATGCAAGTTTTGGCATCGACTGAAATTGCATTTCATCGACTGAGATTGCATTTTCAAATGCAAACAAATTTGAGTCACCCAAAACTGAGAGAGGTTATTATAGACCTTGGAAACATGATCCTATATCCCTTGATGATTTTTCAATACCTCTCATGAGGTCTGAGATATGAGCCTTGGAAGATCGCTGCCCAATTGTGCTTAGTGCACCTTGGGGTCACTTGGGTCGAACGTGGTCGCATGTGTTCCAATGACTCCATGGAAAGAAAGAGGTTAACACTAGCATTTACCCAACCAACTAGAGCCAATGGAGTAGATGGTTTGATGTCAGGACTGGCGGTTTGAAAGATACACTATGAAGCTACTTTCAACTAACCCTCACTGCAAGTTTTGGCATCAACTGAGATTGCCTTTCCAAATACAAATGAAGTTGAATCACCCAAATATGAGAGAGGTTATTGTAGACCTCAGAAACATGATCCTGTATCCCCTAATATTTTTTTGATACCTCTCATGAGGTCTGAGATACAAGCCTTGGAAGATTTCTTCCCAGTCTTGCTTAGTGCACCTTGGGGTCACTTGGGTCAAACGTGGTCGCGAGCATTCCAGTGACTCCATGCGAAGAACAGGGCTATCATTGCCATTTAACTAGCCAAGTCGAGCTGATAGACCAGACAGTTAGATTCCAGGATGGAAGCTTTGAAATATACACTACGAAGCTACTTTTAACTAACCCTCACTGCAAGTTTTGGCTTCAACTGAGATTGCCTTGCCAAATGCAAATGAAGTCAAATTACCCAAAATTGAGAGAGGTTATTGTAGACCTCAGCAACACAATCTCATATCCTCTTAATTTTTTTGATACCTCTCGCGGGGTTTGAGATATGAGCCTTGGAAGATCTCTACCCAATCATCCTTAGTGCACCTTGGGGTCACTTGGGTCGAACGTGGTCGCGAGCATTCCTATGACTTCGTGGATGGAATAGGGTTGTCAATAGAATTTACCCAACCAAAAGTAGCCAATAGAGTAGACGGTTCAATGCCAAGACAGATGGTTTGAAAGATACAGTACGGAGCTACTTTCAACTGACCCTCACTGCAAGTTTTTGCATCGACTAAGATTGCCTTGCCAAATGCAAACAAAGTTGAATCAACCAAAATTGAGAGATTTTATTGTAGACCTAGGCAATGCAATCGCATAGCCTTGGAAGTTTTTTCGATACCTCTCATGAGGTTTGAGATACGAGCCTTGGAAGATTGCTTCCTGATTGTGATTAGTGCACCTTGGGATCACTTGGGTCGAACGTGGTCGTGAGCATTCTAGTGACTCCATGGATGGAATGGACTTGTCACTAGAGTTTACCTAGCTAACCAGAGCTGATGGAGTAGATAGTTTGATGCCAAGATGGACAGTTTTAAAGATACACTACAAAGGTACTTTCAACTGACCCTCACTACAAGCTTGGCATCAACTGAGATTGCCTTTTCAAATGAAAATGAATTTGAATCGCCAAAAACTAAGAGAGGTTATTGTAGACCTTGGAAACATAATCCTATCGCCCATGATGGTTTGTCAATGCCCCTCACAAGGTTTTAGATACTAGCCTTGGAAGATCACTGCCCACTCGTGCTTAATGTACCTTGGGGTCACTTAGGTTGAACGTGGTTGCAAGTGTTCCAGTGTCTCTTTGGAAAGAATGGGGTTGTCACTAGCATTTACCCAGCCAAATGGAGCTGATGGAGTAGACGCTTTGATGCTAGGACAGATGGTTTGAAAGATAAAATATAGAGCTCCTTTCAACTGATCCTCATTGCAAGTTTTGGCATCGACTGAGATTGCCTTGCCAAATGCAAACAAAGTTGAATAGCCCAAAACTGAGAGAGGTTATTGTAGACCTTGGTAACATGATCCTTTAGCCCCTAATGGTTTGCTGATTCATCTCATGAGGTTTGAGATACGATCCTTGGAATATCGCTGCCAAATCATGCTTAATGCACCTTGGGGTCACTTGGGTCAAACGTGGTCGTGAGCATTCCAGTGACTCCATGGATGGAATGGGGTTGTCACTAGAATTTACCCAGCCAACCAAAGTCGATGGAGTAGATGGTTCGATGCCAGGATGGACGATTTGAAAGATACACTACAGAGCTTCTTTCAACTGACCCTCAGTACACAGTGAATCATTTACATCTATCATGTATGTATCCATCTGATTCAAATGAACTTTCAAAGCATCAAAGATTGTTTGAAATGATAAAAAACTAATATCCTCAAAGTATTAGAAACAACAATTAAAAATGTAAAAATTCAAACCATTCAAATGATTTAAGTAAATCATTAAAAATTATGAGTTTTCATTGCCTATTTCTTAGAAAATCTATACTTAGATCCCTTATTGGCACTATTATCCAACCATACAGGATTTTTGTCCTAAGTCCTTATCAAGACTTCTAGGACATTTAACTTTTAAATCAAATTGATTGTTACAAATTGCCATTATAGGCTTCAAAAGATCTCAATTAACCATTAAGACTTCTTTTGTCCTTCTATCTCTGATTGAATCCATGGTGACCCTAGGTGTCTTCATATGTAATCCTACACAAGTTAAAAACCACATACAAAACCAAGTTTATTGACTCAAAATAGAATCTAAGAAAGGTGAAATTAATGTATTGAATTTAAGCTTAATGAACTTAAAAAACCTTGCACTGAGTTAACTTATTCCAATATGTCAAAAGGGGTCATGAGAACTTCCTAGGGGTCCTAACACGTGATAAAGCCTACTAGGACCCCTAGGAAGTCCCCATGACACCTTTCAACAAATTGGAATGCTCAAGTGTGTCTAAAGGGGTCCTACAACCCCTTTTGACACACTTGAGCATTCCAATGTGTCGAAAGGAGTCATGCAGACTTCCTACTTGTCCTAACATATGATAAGGTGTAATATGACCCCTAGGAAGACCCGATGACCCCTTTCAACACATTAGAATAATCAAGTGTGTCCTAAGGGTTCGTAGGACCCCTTGGGACACACTTGAGAATTCCAATGTGTCAAAAGGGGTCATGAGGACTTCCTAGTGGTCCTAACACATGATAAAACCTACTACAAACCCTAGGAAGTCCCCATGACCCCTTTTGACATATTGGAATGCTCAAGTGTGTTGAAAGGGGTTATATGACCCCTTTTGACACACTTGAGCATTGAAATGTGTTGAAAGGTCTCATGGTGACTTCCTAGCGGTCCTAATGTGTGATAAGGCATACAAAGATCCCTAGGAAGTCCCCATGACCCCTTTCAACATATTATAATTATCAAGTGTGTCCCAAGGGGTTGTAGGACCCCTTGGGACACACTTGAGTGTTTTAATGTGTCAAAAGGGGTCATGGGGTCTTCCTAGGGGTCCTAGTAGGCCTTATCACACATTAGGACCAATGGTAGGTCCCCATGACTCCTTTCGATACATTGGAATGCTCAAGTGTGTTGAAAGGGATCGTAGAATCCCTTTCAACACACTTATGCATTCCAATGTGTCTAAAGGGGTCATGGGGACTTCCTAGGGGTCCTAGTGGCCTTATCACGCGTTACGACCCCAAGGAAGTCTCCATGACCCTTTTCAACACATTGGAATGCTCAGGTGTGTCCCAATGGGTCCTACGACCCCTTAGGACACACTTGAGTATTCTAATGTCTCAAAAGGGGTCATGGGGACTTTCTAGGGGTCTTAATAGGCCGGATCACATGTTAGGACCCCTAGGAAGTCCCCATGACCCCTTTTAGCACACTAGAACACTCAAGTGTGTCCTAAGGGGTTGTAGGACCCATTTCGACACACTTGAGCATTCAAATATTTTGAATGGGGTCATGGGGACTTTCTAGGGGGTCCTAGTAGGCTTTATCACATGTTAGGACCCCTAGGAAGTCCCCATGACCCCTTTTGACACATTAGAATGCTCAAGTATGTCCCAAGGGGTTGTACAACCCCTTCTGACACACATGAGTCTTTGAATGTGTCAAAAGGGGTCCTGGGAACTTTCTATGGGTCCTAGTATGCTTATCACATGTTAGGACCCTTAGGAAGTCCCCATGACCCCTTTCAACACATTGGAATGCTCAAGTATGTTCCAAGGGGTCCTACGACCTCTTATGACACACTTGAGTGTTCTAATGTGTTGAAAGGGGTCACGGGGTCTTCCTATGGGTCCTAGTATGCCTTATCACATGTTACGACCCCTAGGAAGTCTCCATGACCCCTTTTGACACATTAGAACACTCAAGTGTTTCCTAAGGGGTCATAGGACTGCTTGGAACATGCATGAGGATTGTAATGTGTTGAAAGGGGTCATGATGACTTCCTAGGGGTCCTAGTAGGCCTTATCATGCCTTAGGACCCTTAGGAAGTTTACATAGGAATGCTCAAGTGTCTCCCAAAGGGTCCTATGACCCCTTAGGACACACTTGAGTGTTCTAATGAGTCAAAAAGGATCATAAAAACTTCCTAGGGATCGTATTATGTATTATCATGTGTTAGGACCCCTAGGAAGTCCTCATGACCCCTTTTGACACATTAGAACACTCAAGTTTGTCCTAAGGGGTTGTAGGACCCCTTGGGACACACTTGAATATTCTAATGTGTTGAAAAGGGTCACGAGAACTTCCTAGGGGTCTTAGTAGGCATTGTCATGTGTTAAGACCTCTAGGAAGTCCCCATATCCCCTTTTGACATATTAGAACACTCAAGTGTATCCTAAGGGGTCATAGGACCCTTTTTGACACACTTGAGCATTCTAATGTGTCAAAAATGGTCATGGGGACTTCCTAGGGATCCTAGTAGGCCTTATCATGTGTTAGGACCCCTAGAAAGTCCCCATGACCCCTTTCAACAAATTGGAATGCTCAAGTGTGTCCCAAGGGGTCCTACAATCACTTAGGACACAATTGAGTGTTGTAAATTGTTAAAAGGGATCATGGGGACTTCCTAGGGGTCCTAGTAGGTCTTATCGTGTGTTAGGACCTCTAGGAAGTCCCTGTTAGATTTGACAAATGCAAATCATCCCAAGATCACCTGCATGCAAGACTGCCACATGAAGAAGTAAGAAATAGAAGACAGAAGAACAGAGCTATGGCGGCCAAAAGGCCAGAGACAGGAAAAACATGTTGAAAGAAATAACTTTTATATTATCAACAATGAAATGATTACAATCTCCATATGAAATATAAAGCGGTGATTCCTTATAAAGGATACCGAAACCCTAAAAGGGAAACTCTAAGAAATAGAAACTTGCCTAAATATAAATTAAGAAAAGAGTAGATAGACTAATAATTAACTGGTTTAATTATTAGCTATACTAGGCTACTCTAACACCCCCCCTTAAGTGTAACTTAGGGAGAAGCAAAACTGCTAAAAACTATTGTAGAAAGCAGGAAAGATGGGTCCTGACAACAAGGCCTGATCAGGTACCCAAAATAAGAAAGAAAACTAGATGAAGGAAACTAAGCCTTCAATCTAGGGAAAAGATGTCCCAGAGAAAGGAACAAGAATAGAGCAAGAAGCATCTCCGAAGCATGAACCTGAAAACTCTGTCAGAAGAGACTGCTGGAACCCCCACTGAAGTGCATGACCAGGTAGAGAAGACAATGTCTAAAGAGCTGATCAATCGAACCAGGAAGAAATAGAACCAACAGGTGAACCCCCCCATAATGTTGAATTGGGAGAGGTGACAGGAACACTGAAATGCAATGCTAGAAACATCTGCAGAAGAAGCACCAGGAACACCAACAGTGCAACAGAAGTACAAACACAGGATAAAAGGCAGTGTCATCGACACACAGCATGGGCTAATGTCATGGAAGGTACGCTCACTTGACAAAGGTGGATGTGCCTAAAGTGGCAAAAGCATCATAACCCCCCATGGCACTTTATAACAGAGTGTGAGTACAAAAAGCGTACAAGGTGTACAAGATCCCAAAAATGCAGAAGTAGGCACTTTATCTCAGTGTGTTTACAGAAAAATGATGCAACAGAAGAAGCATACATTGCTCAGAAGTCATAAAGAAGAGTGAACCAGAAGTACAGTAGAAGAGATCCCAAGACCTGTAAACCCAAGAAATCCACCAGAGTGCATAAAATGCCAAACTCATAAGAGAGAAAACTTGGAGCAGAATCTAGAAAAAAGACCCCTACAACTGCATAGTGCACTGAACCAGCTTTCTAACGATATCTTGTTTGCCAAAAATGGAGTCTATATGAGCCAGATATGACTCCCGGAAGGAAAAAAAAGACATCAGACTTCAACAGCAAAAACCACTATCGAAACGGCAGAACCCAAAACCCTAATACTATATTTAGAAAGAGTTTTTCGACGATATAAAGAAGTCCAAAAAATATCTCCATATGCTCCTTGTAGAGAAAAAACAGTGAAAAGGCCCCAAAAAGCTCAACAGGCCTTTTTTAAGCCCCAGGGGCTAAAAAAAATGGACCCCCGGACGCATGGCGCGCTCCGGGGGCTGGGCCGAAGCCCTAGGTCCCGCATATGACCGGGTGCAAGCGAAAAAAGCCCGCGGGGGCTGGCGGAGCGGTGCTGTGAGCGGGCGGAGTGGCGAGTTCGGGCGCTCAGCCGGCGGAGCGGCGCCATTGCAAAAGTACGCCGGGGGCCGAAGCGGCGGGTTTCGCTGAGCGCGGAGGAGGCTGGGCAGTGGGGGCCGCTGCGCGGAGGTGGGCTGGCGGACGGGGCATGGAGCGCACAGAGTGGAGAGGGGTGCCACCGAAGGTGGCCAAGCCCCAGTGGGGCGGTGGCAGCCCCGCGGTGGTGCCATTTCAAAGCCACTATGCGCGTTAAAATTAACGCAAAAAACCATTGTTTTTTAATTTTTTTTTCGATTTTTGCATCAAAAAACATGCCCGTACGGCCCTGGAAGGCCACGAAATTCCTCCAGATGCTCCGGTGCCAAAAATGGGTGTGCCTTATATGGATTCTAGGGTATTTGGGCCTTCTGGACGCAACCGTGAGGTCAGTTTTGGTCCAAAGTGCCTCAAAAAATAAAGACCCCCCAGAACCACTGAAAATTGCCAGAAAAAGCCTGGCGAACTGCAAACCCTCGAATGCTTCAAAAAGACCAGAACAACAAGTAGCAAGAGAGCTCTGATACCATGTTAGATTTGACAAATGCAAATCCTCCCAAGATCACCTGCATGCAAGTCTGCCACATGAAAAAGCAAGAAATAGAAGATAGAAGAACAGAGCTATGGCGGCCAAAAGGCCAGAGACAGGAAAAATATGTTGAAAGAAATAACTTCTATATTATCAACAATGAAATGATTACAATCTCCATATGAAATACAAATTGATGATTCCTTATAAAGGATACCGAAACCCTAAAATGGAAACTCTAAGAAATAGAAACATGCCTAAGTATAACTTAAGCAAAGAGTAGATAGACTAATAATTAACTGATTTAATTATTAGCTATACTAGGTTACTCTAACAGTCCCCATGACCCCTTTCGACGTATTAGAACACTCAAGTGCATCCTAAGGGGTCGTAGGACCTCTTTCGACACACTTGATCATTCCAATGTGTCAAAAGGGGTCATGGAGACTTCCTAGGGGTCCTAGTAGGCCTTATCACACATTAGGACCCCTAGGAAGTCCCCATGACCCCTTTCAATGCATTGGAAAGCTCATGTGTGTCCCAAGGGGTCCTAAGACCCCTTCGAACACACTTGAGTGTTAATGTGTCGAAAGGGTCTTCTTAGGGGTCCTAGTATTCCTTATCACATATTAGGACCTCTAGGAAGTCCCCATGACACCTTTCAAAATATTAGAACACTCAAGTGTGTCCCAAGGGGTCGTACAACCCCTTTCAACACACTTGAGCATTCTAATGTGCCAAAAGGGGTCATGGGGACTTCCATGGGGTCCTAGCAGGCCTTATCACATGTTAGGACCCCTAGGAAGTCCCCATGACCCGTTTCAACACATTCAGAAGCCCAAGTGTGTCCCAAGGGGTCCTATGACCCATTAGGACACACTTGAGTGGTCTAATGTGTTGAAAGGGGTCACGGGGTCTTCCCAGGGGTCCTAGTAGGCATTATCATGTGTTATGACCCCTTTCAACACATTAGAATAATCAAGTGTGTCTGAAGGGGTTGTAGGACCCCTTAAGACACACTTGAGTGTTCTAATGTGTCGAAAGGGGTCATGGGGACTTCCTAGGGTCCTATTACACCTTATTATGTATAAGGACCCCTAGGAAGTCCCCAT
>MU221002.1:281408-306293 GCA_018584345.1 Thuja plicata
TCACCCTTAAAAGACAAACTATTTCTAACAGTTGGGTAAGTGTCTTTTGTGATCACTTCCCTCTGAATTTTATAACAGGTACAGCTCCCTAATATGATATTCAATGAAATGAGATAATGATTTAATCAGTTAGCTTTTAACCAGAAAGCTTATAAAGGCAGCAATATCATTCTTTGATGATAAACTTCTAAAAAACTATGAAGTAAATATAACCCAATAATGAATAGGAAGGAAACACAGTCACTTCCACAATGGCATTTCATGAAAAACATAAACAACCTTTTGACTGAAGATAATAGATAATAGATAAAATTCAAGATTTAGATATCATGCAATAGCTGACAAAGATATAAAACAGGCCAAACAATATGCCAACATAGGGCACCTTGCTCTAGATCATAAACAACACAGATTCAATAACCTTCCTGTCAAATCTTTCAAAAATTACTACATAGATAATTGTCTGAAATCAATTGTGTTCACAACATTCACAATTTGAACTATAATTATCAAAACTATAGCTATATGTCAAAAAAAATTCTGAACCCTTTAAAAGTTTTAGCAGTCAGAATAAATAGCAACAGAGCACCGAGAGGCCTCCCAAAAAACACGGCCTCTCAGGAAAACAGTTAAATAACTAATCCATCAGAAAGAGGACACATGTCCTTAAAATTTAGCATGATAACACAGTAAAAAGGAAAACTAGATAGCCGAATCTGGCTCCTTATCTATGGCACAATCCTTGCTTCCTGCTGGACTTCCTTCTTCATCGGTAACTGATTGAGTCAGCTTCCATTATTTATATGCTTGTACTAGTTCCTTCGCGAGCGACAGATGCGGGATTTTGGGGTTCACTATTCGGGCCATGGAGGCATCTTTATTCTAGCTCAGTTTCTTCACCTTCTCAGTAACATTGGATAACTGATCAACACACAAATAAAGCATGGATTCAATCCTTGCTACCTGGGTTAAATCAGAGGCTTTGGGATGAATCTTTTCTCTGACATTTTTAATGGCTGAGTCAAAAGCGTCCAAAGCACCTTTCAGTTCTTGCTTGCCAAAGACAGAGGGGTAGGTATAAGTGAAACTAATCACTTTCAACTATGTTAGGGCATCCTTTTGGATCTGCTTAGCTTCATCTTCATATTCCTTATTCTCCATAATGGTACTTCTTATCAGAGCAATACGCCAACTGATATTTTTCCTAAGTATGAAGAAATGAGACTCCTCGACACCTTTAAGCGACTTTTCTACATAGAACTTATTAAAGCCATGCCTTTTGATTTCCATAAATTTGGTCATTACGGATACCCATTTTTCTTCATCTATACCCCATACTTGGCATTGAGCCTGCAACTCTCCTATCATTGTCTCACTGTTATGAAGAATTGAATTCAAATCTTTAATGTACTACCTGCCATTATCGAGCACTTGAGCCATCCATTCATCAACTAAGGAAACCAATGTCCGCCCCCTTTGAACTTGATTCAGCAAAGTTTTACTTTCTTTGGAATTAGGATCAAATACTTGAGAATATTGAGACAACGGGGTAGCATCAAAGTTATAGAATGCATTAATAAACTGAGAAAGTGAAACAATGGTTTGTTTCAACTCTTTCTTCTCTTTGCTATCTTGCACCGATGTAATTAGCATCTATTGGGTTGTTTCTTTGAATAGGTGGTTCTTCCCGACTCTGTCTATTGTTCCCAACTCAATTTTGGTTACCTCAAAATCCTCAACCGCCACATCTTGCTTCTTTTCCTTAGGTCTGTAAGTAGCGACTTCGGCTATCCACTTCCTTGTTTTCGCATCAACAAACATGCGTGCTATGCTTTTCACTTTCTTGGCTTTAGGGGCTTTTTGAGCATCTTTACTAACAATATCTTGTATTGGAATTGACACAGGAATTAGACTCCACTTCTTATTAAATGAAGAAGTTAACCATTTGGGTGTGTCACTGGTTGTTGTTGGTTGAGGACCAACTTTAACAGGAGTATCAAAAAGATCTTTCCAGATTTGGTCATTATCCCCAATTTGGTAATTCAAGTCTCCAAACTTGTCGTCTTCCAGATTAACTATCTCCATCTGCTCTTGAGTCATCTTCACCTTCTTTTGTGATCAGGATCGTGACCTAGTGATATTTTGAGGAGAGACCACAAAGGAAAGCTCCACAATAGACTTCTTTTTATATTCTTTCTTCTGTTGCTTATCAGATAAACCTGCATTACCAGATGGTTTAGGCATATTAGAAACAAAGGGGGGAGAAAATAAAATTGAAGATTTATTTCCAGTCGTTTTAGGACTAGACTACTCTTTTTTTGCTTGTAGCCATTTCTCAGTTAATTTGAGAACATGTTGTGTTCTACTTTTAATGCCATCTTCCTCTTCCTTTGATCAATCAACATATACCTCTACAGTATCCAAAATTCTTTTAAAATTAGGCTCAATCAAGTCAGAACCATCATCTGTTACCCCCTCTATGCTGAACTATATCCTCATGGACAAAATTTGGGAGATCCAGAGTCTACTATGGCTTCTGGTCATGACTTGGGATTCATTTGCACAATCCTCCCAGAAATCCTCTAAATGGGGAACTGGAAACATGTCAAACCTTAGACCCAGGCTGCCGCTAGCAAAGTTTTTGTTATCAAAGCCTGTTCTCTCTATATAGTACTTAAAATCAAAATGACCAAGGTCAGTTCTGATACTTATGGCATCTTCAATGGTTAGACAAGAAAGCTATCCTAGCTACAGTGGGAATATTTTTTCACCTCGATCCCCAGGAAGGAAACATTTTATCACAATGGTGAGCTGTCTATAGATTTCAGCAAAGATGAAACAATCAAATGCATATCTAGGCAATTTGGTAGGGGCATCCTCAAAGCCACCAATTCTTAAATAAGAGAACCTAGGGAATTGGATATAATAACTCCCAAACCTAGTCACAAACTGATGAGCTTCTGAGCTAATCCTCCTGGCCGAATCTCTAGACATTTCAAAGCAAAGCTTACCCATAAAGGTATCATGAATTCTCCTATAATTCTGAATCACACTATCTTTGCGAAGCATATAGAAATATTCAAAAACAGACATGTCATCAATCTAAGGCTCATGAACCATGCCATCCCATATCCTACTACATGCTAGGCAATACATTAGATAAGAAGACATATAAAAGCTACAGCCAGTATGCTTGGAACTATTCAATTATTCTCTCATAGAATCTGTAATTAATTCGGCCCAATCCAGTTTATGTTTGCCTTCGAAAACAATTTCTACATAGCAAAATAACCAGTCTGAAAACAAAGAAGCCTCGAGTGACCCTCTAACTCTGTGCAACATTACCATGATATCACTAATGTATGGATGCATTTTATTTCTTTTTAAATTCTTGGGCAAACGGGAACCTCCTCTTTGGGCATTTAACAACCAATACTTATCCATGGAAGTACAGTTCACATCAGCATTAGGATTGAACTTAACTAGGGATTGGGCATGAGAGAAAGCTGAGAAAGTTCATTCTTGGATTTGGAAAGCCAAGGCAATAATTCCTCTGTTCACAACCATTAACACTTCACCATTTATTTTAAGAATATACTCGGTTCACTGGTCAGAATGTTTGATACATTCATGGACAAGCTCAGGACATACCACTGTAGGAGGGAAGAAAGCGGCTATACATAACCCACTACTAAAAATTTCCATAGAAGGGACATTTTCTTCAACACATGCAGTAAGCCTATCAACTATCCCTTCAACATCATACCCCTCTAAATCTGTATCTATTACAATAGAATTTTTGCACACCAAACTAGACACATTCCCAAAGAAATGAAATGTTGACTTCATTCTCGCAAGAACAAACTGCGAATTGCTACAAAAACTCCCATAAAATTCACCAACTTTTAAATTTAAACACTGCAAGAGTGACAGTCTAACTTACCTTGATCTCAGAGGAAAATTCTGCAACTGGAGCTCAGAAAAACCCCTACCTCCACTCTTTGCCCATACAGACAGCAACCACAATTCAAAAATAAAGAGTACCAAGAAGGGCTTTAAAAGAAACACCTCGAATGAGTAATTAATTACCCATAATTAAGACAATAATATCTCAAAAAGAGAAGTGATCGTTCCCACACATGATCATTTACTACCACTTTTTGTAAACTTTTATGTCGCATGATTTCCTCATTAATTTGATAGCTCAGACATGACTTAACCGCCACCAAAAGATCTCCTCATAAAAAGCCTTACCCAAGTGGGGTCCACCTCTGAAAAGATGGCGGTTGTCCTTCATTTATACCACATGTCACTTTTTTTAAGAACCTTTAACACCCTTGAACACTCTTGAACTGAGTTCAAGGATGTTCATATGTGTTCACCATTGTTCAAGCCTGTTCCTTAATATCCCACCTACATTCTGGTACAAAGAGTCACATACTTAACCAATAAACTTCCACCCTTGATCGACCAAAAGTTATGTAGCTTGTGATCATAAAACTCCTCCTTTAGCAAAAACACTATTCACGTGCTACCGCTTCATAAGAATATGAATGAGCTTGAACACCCTTGAACACTCTTGAACCGAGTTCAAGGCTATTCATAGTTGTTCAAACCTATTCAAAAGAAATGTTAACAAAATATTTTTCTCTTTTTAACGAGCAACGGTGAAACATAGGGTAGGTTCTTTCACTGGCATTTTCAACATGAGGGCTTAGGCAGCTTGAGATCCACAAAAATAACAAGGTGACTCTAAAAAAGTAACATTAAGGACAAAGATCAAGATTTGGACTAACACTAGCTCTGACTGGGGACTGGCTTTTACCAAAAGCCAGAGAACTCAAATACTCTGGTTTCGCAAATTGCTACAAAAAGGGCTCAAAAAACTTGCAAGAAAGGAAAGACACACCAAACAGAAACAAACCTAACTTAATATATATAGCAGGACATAGAGACTGAGATTAAAGCTTCAACAATTTAAGATCTTGCCCATTGTAGGAAAATGGTAAGATCATTCCATCCGGATAAGCCAACTTAAAATCATTTGTTCCCAACTCTTCAGTGATAACAAAGTGGCCTTTCCAAAGTGATTCAAATTTACTATGGGCACCTTTAGGAGCCTTTCTTTTGTCCCATAACAAAACTTCATCTCCTTTTAGAAAAATTTTGGGTCTTGCTTTCCTGTCAAAAATGCTCTTCACTCTAGCTTGATGCTCAGTAATCTTATCTACCAGAGATTCTCTCTCTTCTTCAAGTTTATGCAAGTACACAATTCTTTTTTCCAAGGATTCTTTGAAAGTTTGATCCTCAATGGCCATTTGCAGCTTAGCTGTGGAGAGTTCCAAAGGAACCGATACTTGTGCACCAATTCCATACACCAACTCAAAGGGTGCCATACCGATTGCTCTTTTAGGCATAATTCTATCAACCCAAAGGGCTTCAAAAAGATTCTTATGCCAATTTTTGCCACTATCATCTACTAGCTTTTTCATGATCATTATCATATTTTTATTACTTGACTTGGCCTATCCATTTCCTTGGGGGAAGTAATCGGATGAATGAGCTAGGGAGATGTTACGATCAAAACAAAAAAGGGAAAGTTCCTACAAAGAGAAATAAGTGGCATTATCTGCTACAATCTTTTGGGGTACTCCAAAACGTACCAAGATATTATCGTTTAAGAAATCACAAACTACTTGAGAATTAGCCTTTTTGGTTGGGATAGCCTCAACCCACTTAGTGAAGTAGTCAATCACTGTTAGGATATAAATGTGACCTGCACTTGACTGAGGAATGACAGGGCCTATAAAATCAATACCCCATTGTTTGAATGGTTCACTTACCACAACTGGTCTTAAAGGTAAAGCAGCTAGTTGAGGTCTTCCAAAAAATAATTGACATTTTTCACAGTTCCTGAAAAATGCATAGGCATCTCTGAACATACCTGGCCAATAAAAACAATTTCAAATAATTTTGAATGTCGTTACAGTAGACAAGAAATGGCCTCCACAGGCCTCTTCATGAAAGGTTTTGAGCAACTGCAATTGCTAACTTTTATCCACACATCTTAGGAACGTACCATCCAGACCCCTTTTATACAGCACACCTTGCCATATCACATACTTTGCAGCTTGTAGCCTCAAAGTACATCTTTCTTTAGGTGACAGCCTTTGTGGACATTCTCCATAAGTTAGGAAATAGGCAATGTCACAGAACCAAGAATCTGTTAGACTAACCAATAATACTTGAGATATTTCAGATTCCAGATTTTCAGGATGACTAACATTTTTTGCAATAAATTTACACAGACCCCTACCTCTGACCAGTTAAGTGGGTTTTATTATCAAATGATATTCCTGAATCTTCATCACCCATGCTGCTCTTTTGTTCATGGCTATTTCTTGTTGGGTGAGTAGTGCCTTCACTGCTGAATCAGGAAAAAACACTATAGAATGAGAATGGAGGATATAGAATCTGAACTGCTTAACCGATTTCACCACAACAAGGGCTTTTTTTTCAATGGGGGAATACTTTAGTTCATGCTTTTTTAAATTTTTTCTCATGAAAGCAATGGGAGCTTCATTTCTTGAAACATCTTTCTGAGTTAGAATTCCAGACAATGTGTGATCAGAAGCGTAACAATAAATGATAAAATATTTTTTGTAATCTGGGTAAACTAGAGATGGGGCATTGGCCATATCTATCTTAATTTCTCCAAAAGCCTTTCTACCTTCTTTTGTCCACTTAAAGGGATGCTTTTCACTCATCATTCCCACTATGTGCCTTGTTAACTCAGAAAAATCTGGGACAAAAGCTCTCAAAAAGTTAATCTGACCAAAGAAAGATTTTGCTCCTGTCCTTGTTGAAGGTAGACTGATCTATTGAATAGCCTTTACTCTTTTGGGATCGATCCTAATTCCTTCTTTGGATATGATATGTCCCAATAATTTTCCCTTAGTCACACCAAAAACTAATTTTTTAGGATTAAGAGATATGCCATGGTCTCTACACCTCTACAGGACTGATTTAAGATCCCAAACATGATGTTTCCTTAGTTTAGAGTACACAGTTAAATCATCGAGGTAAATTACTATAATTTTGTTTTTCAAATCAGAAAAAGAAGAATCCATTGCTCTTTGAATATTTGCCCCTGCATTGATCAGGCCAAAGGGCATCCTATTGTAAGCAAAAGTTCCCCATGGTTGAGTAAAAGCAGTCTTCTATTTATCATCCTCAGCCACACTTACTTGATTATATCCAGAAAACCCATCAAGAAGAGACATCATCTTTGACCCGGCAACTACCTGTAATACGTGTTCCATTTTGGGCAGGGCGTAATTATCTTTCAGACTGGCCTGATTTAAATTCCTAAAGTCTACACAGATTCTTATTTCACCATTCTTTTTTCTAACAGGGACAATTTCATAATCCAGGTTTAATGGTGAATAGGGTAGATGATTCTGGCTTTTAGCATTTTGTCAACTTCTTTAAAATTGCTTCAGAGACCTTAGGATTGTAACTATGAAGCTTTTGCCTACAAGGTTTTGATTCAGGCTTGAGAGGGATGTGATGACTAAATTTCCCTTTTCAAAAATCTTTAAGATCACTATAATCCCAAGAAAAAACATCAGTGTAGGATGTTAATAGGGTCTGAAGGTTTTTCTTTTCTTGGATAGACAAAGTTTTACCTATAGAAATCCACTTGGGTTCAGCCATAGTGCCAATGTTCACCTTGTCATATTCCTTTTGCACATCTGATTGAGAATTTTTTCTTGAAATGAAACTATCATGCTTTTGAGAAAACAAGTTCTCTAAGGAAACCAAACCTTTGGGAATTTTGTTTCTCTTCAACTGGACAACCTCTTCTTTTGGTAAGAATTCAAGATTTGACCCTCCACCATCTTCATTCATTCCTTCAAAGTACATAGAAGAGAAATCTTCTACACACGCCATAAAATCCTTTATCCGGGTATCATCTTCAAAAACTTACAGGTGTTCAATGTTATCTGGGACAGCTGGTCTATATATCATCTCAACCCTATATGTTCCTATTTTTAAATTTGGGTGAGGAAGGAGTAGAGATGTTGATACGGCTAGGGAATTAGCCCTTGTATTGAGACTCCTGGGAATAGCTTCTATGGAAAAGGCTTCAAAAGCATCCATTTTGTTCCACACCAAATTTTTGTAATGCCTCAAACACTCATTTTTTACAGAAAAATGACCTTTTACTTGTTTGACAATAAGCTCAGCATCGCCTTTCACAACAAGTGCCTTTATTCCCAATGTCTTGGCCTCTCTTAACCCTAACAAAAAAGCCTCATATTTGAAGGTATTGTTGGTATTTTTAAAATCTAGTTTCTAAGAGAAAGGGATATATTGATCATCGGGTCCTTTAAAAACAACACTAGCTCCAGAACCTGCAGTAGCACAACTACCATCAACCAAATTTGCCCATTTCCGCTAGAGTATTCACAGACAGGAGGGGTTTCATCTGAGGAAATCATGTAATTACCAAACTCACAGTCTTCAAATAAAATTTATGCTTTAGGATCATCGATGGAATTACAGTGTATTTGTTCTTGGCTTCAGGTTCCATTTTGACCTTTTTCTTCCCGATAGGGATGATGGCTTCTGACCAATCCATCTTTATTTTCCCACCCATGTCTCTGCAGAAATTTCTACTCAAGAGCATACCGTAACTTGCTGGTATGTCTGTTACTAAAATAGTTAGCTTGAGTCTCTTATCAGGATAGGCTGCTAAAGTAGCTTGAGCATCTTTAACCTGACCAATTAAGGGCACTTGTTTTCCATCCATAGAATAGCACCGCCCAAAAGTTTTGGTCATAGTTAAACCTAAGCCTTAGCTACAAATGAGGGCATAACATTGTCAGAGGCACCTGAATCTATAATGTAGTTACTCAATTTAAGGCCATTTATGAGTAGGGAAATATAAAAGGGGTCAGGCTTCCTAGTTTCATCAAATTCACATTTCACTTCAGGAGTAGGAATGATAGCAGTGTCACTCTGATTCATGACAAATGGTGAAATAACTTCTAGAATATTGATTGGATCATCAGTTGGGTCAACACTACATTGGTTAGATTGTGATGAGTCTAAAAGGTCACCTTTCATGTATTTGACCAATTTATCTAGTTCTTTGGGATTTAACCTCAGATATTCTGTAGGGGAGATTTGGATAGTAGAAGACTTGCAAAATTCTACAATATCAAAAGGGGACAAGCAAGAATCTTTTTGCACAACCTTAACATCAGGAGTCAAAGAACTAGAAGAAGAAGCATTACTTAAAGGATCCTAAGCCTTATGGATAGGATTAGCTAGAGTTGGAGTGCTCTTTGAAAAAATTTAATTTTTAGTAAGCATAGCACAAGTAGGATCCCCAAGAGTGACCAGAATATCTCCTCTTTCTGAGTCAGATTCGTATTCTAAAAAGTATGAACCAGAGTCGCTAGGTCTATCTTGAGGGATTTCTTCCATAGTGCATTCTCCTAACACATCTTTAGTGGTCTCCATTTGAACATGTCTTTGCATATCAGGGAAATAATTACCATCATGATTTGTTGTTAGATGAAAGAAACACATGACAGCTTCTTTTGGTGAAGCTTCTAAGGAAAATCTTGGTTGAGTAGAAGGCAATGGAGGAGTTTTATTGTGTCATTGATTAGGCTGCTTTCAGCTAATATCTTGATAAGGAGAAGGGAATTAAGATCCTTGTTTTGGTAATTATCTTTTCAAGGCAATTATGTCATTCATAAGCCTTTGAATGACTGGATCTGTAGGAGCTAAAGTAGAAGGTTGAGAATGAGGAATCTGAACATCTTTTCTCCATTTCCTAGCTGTAATAAGATCATCTTCTAACTCAGTAGCATGTTCTTGGGCAACAGCTAAATCAGCTAGCCTACTCCTTAAGTGAAATCCTATGTCCGGGGGCATAGGATTTACAAAGAAACACTGTTGGTTTTATGGGGTTGGTCTTTTGGCAATAGGAATTCTATGGATAACTTTGTTGTATCTTTCCACATAATCTCTCATGGGCTCATGAATCTCTTTCTTCATTTGTGTTAATTGTGCTAGCAAAGAATGTTCATCATCTGCCCCTTTAAAATGCCTTTCAAATGTTGTCTTCATAGTTTTCCAATTTGTGATTGATCTAGCTGGCAAATGTCCAAACCATTCCGCAGCTCCTTCTAAGAGAGATTGAGAGAAGAGTCTTACTGCTACATCTTCATGTTGTACTACCAAAATGGCAGTAGCTACATTGAATTCATTCAAGTGCTCATCTACCAAAACTTTGCCATCTCCAGAAAATTTAGGTAGGACTTCTTTAATACCTTTAGGGAGAGGATGATGAGATCCCAAATTTAAAGGACCAATGGCTGAGCCATAACTGTGCTTGGAAAGATTCTTACTAGAGGTGGTTCTTGAATACCAAACAAGGTTAAAGCTTGCCAGACACTAGAGGACGAAGAAGAATTGGGAGCAGCTTTAGGAGGAGAAGAAGGTCTACTTTTTTCCTTGGGTCTTAAGATGGAAGAGGTGGAAAAATGAAGATTTTGCAAACTTTCAAAGAAAGTATCAAAAATACCCTCCTTCCTCTCAGACCTGGTGTAAGGTCAAGAATCCAATATTATTCTATCTTATTACCTCTGAGCAATTTTGTCAATAACTTGTGCCTCTTGGGAGATTGGGAGCCCTCTCAACCACTCTCCTATATCTTCCTCTTCTTCTAAAACTAGGAGAACTTGTTGATACTAGTGATAGCTGGTCTTTAAACTCCAAGCAATAGTGTTCAAATCAGAAATGATATCCTCTTGAGTGTTTTGAAATTTAAGGTCTGGTTGAATAACATGAGGCTGCTCCTCCAAATTTGGTATTATCATGGCTGGTAGGACCATAACATGTTCATAAAATAGAGAATTAAAACACAGGTCTACACCGTAATCAATCCCCAGTAGCGTCACCAAAAATATGTTAGTGAATAGATTTGTCTTTTTACAAATAACCTTTTAAGTTTACTTTATCACCCTTAAAAGACAAACTATTTCTAACAGTTGGGTAAGTGTCTTTTGTGATCACTTCCCTCTTAATTTTATAATAGGTATAGCTCCCTAATATGATATTCAATGAAATGAGATAATGATTTAATCGGTTAGCTTTTAATCAAAAAGATTATAAAGGCAAAAATATCATTCCTTGATGATAAGCTTCTAAATAACTATGAAGTAAATATAACCCGATAATGAATAGGAAGGAAACACAATCACTTCCGCAATGGCATTTCATGAAAAGCATAAAAAACTTTTTGACTACAGATAATAGATAACAAATAAAACTCAAGATTTAGATATCATGCAATAGCTGACAAAGATATAAAACAGGCGAAACAATATGCCAACACAGGGCACCTTGCTCTAGATCATAAACAACACAGATTCAATAACCTTCCTATCCTATCTTTCAAAACTTAATACACAGATAATTGTTTGAAATCAATTATGTTCACAACATTCACTATCTGAACTATAATTATCAAAACTATATCTACCTATTAAAATTTTTTCCGAACCCTTTAAAAGTTTTAGCAGTCAGAATAAATAGCAATAGAGCACCGAGAGGCCTCCAAAAAACACAGCCTCTTGGGAAAACAGTTAAGGAACTAATCCATCAGAAAGAGGACACATGTCCTTAAAGTTTAGAATGATAACATAGTAAAAAGGAAAACTAGATAGCCGAATTTGGCTCCTTATCTATGGCACAATCCTCGCTTCTCGCTGGACTTGCTTCTTCATCGGTAACCGATTGAGTCACTTTCCATTCTTTATATGCTTGTACTAGTTCCTTTGTGAGTGAAAGATGTGGGATTTTGGAGCTCACTATTCGGGCCATGGAGGCATCTTTATTCCAACTCAGCTTCTTCACCTTCTCAGTAACATTTGATAACTGATCAACACACAAATAAAGCATGGATTCAATCCTTGCTACCTGGGTTAAATCAGAGGCTTTGGGATGAATCTTTTCTCTGATAATTTTAATGGCTGAGTCAAAAGCATCAAAATCACCTTTCAGTTCTTGCTTGCCAAAGATAGAGGGGTAGGTATAACTGAAATTAATCACTTTCAACTCTGCTAGGGCACCCTGTTGGATCTTCTTAGCTTCAACTTCATATTCCTTATTCTCCACCATGGCACTTCTTATCAGAGTAATACACCAACTGATATTTTTCCTAAGTATGAAGAAATGAGACTCCTCGGCACCTTTAAGCGACTTTTCTACAAAGAACTTATTAAATCCATGCCTTTCAATTTCCATAAATTTGGTCATTGTAGACACCCATTCTTCTTCATCTGTACCCCATACTTGGCATTGAGCCTGCAGCTCTCCTATCACTATCTTAGTGTTATGAAGAATTGAATGTGAATCTTTAATGTATTACCTACCATTATTGAGCACTTTAGCCATCCATTCATCAACTGAGGAAACCAACATCTGCCCCCTTTGAACTTGATTCAACAGAGTTTTACTTTCTTTGGAATTAGGATCAAATACTTGAGAAGATTGAGACAACGGGGTAGCATCAAAGTTATAGAATGCATTAATAAACTGAGAAAGTGAAACAATGGTTTGTTTCAACTCTTTCTTCTCATTTCTATCTTGCACCGATGTAACTAGCATTTTTTGGGCTGTTTCTTTGAATAGGTGGTTCTTCCCGGCTCTTTCCATTGTTCCCAACTTAATTTTGGTTACCTCAAAATCCTCAACCGCCACATCTTGCTTCTCTTCCTTAGGTCTGTAAGTAGTGACTTCGACTGTCCACTTCCCAGTTTTTAAGCATCAACAAACATGCATGTTGTGCTTTTCACTTTCTTGGCTTTAGGGGCATTCTAAGCATATTTACTAACAATATCTTGTACTGGAATTGACACAGGAATTAGAATCCGCTTCTTATTAACTGAAGAAGTTAACCATTTGGGTCTGTCACTAGTTGTTTCTGGCTGAGGACCAACTTTAATAGGAGTATCCATTAAATCTAGGGTTACATCTTCGAGATCAAAAAGATCTTTCCTGATTTGGTCATCATCCCCAATTTGGTAATTCAAGTCTCCAAACTTGTCATCTTCCAGATTAACTGTCTCCATCTGCTCTTGAGTCATCTTCACCTTCTTTTGTGATCGGGATCGTGACCTAGTGATACGTTGAGGAGAGACCATAGAGGAAATCTCCGCAACAGACTTCTTTTTAGATTCTTTATTCTACTACTTATCAGATGAACCTACATTACCAGATGGTTTAGGCATATTAGAAACAAAGGGGGGAGAAAATAAATTGAAGATTTATTTCCATTCATTTTAGGACTAGACTGCTCTTTTTTTGCTTGTAGCCATTTCTCAGTTAATTTGAGAACATGTTGTGTTCTGCTTTTAATGTCATCTTCTTCTTCCTTTGACCAATCAACATCTACCTCTTTAGTATCTAGAAGTCTTTTGAAATTAGGCTCAATCAAGTCAGAACCATCATCTGTTACCCCCTCTATGCTGAACTATATCCTCATGGACAGAATTTGGGAGATGCAAAGTCTAATATGGCTTCTGGTCATGACTTGGGATTCATTTGCACAATCCTCCCAAAAATCCTCTAAATGGGGAACTGGAAACATGTGAGACCTTAGACCCAGGCTGCCGCTAGCAAAGTTTTTTTTATTGAAGCATGTTCTCTTTGTGTAGTACTTAAAATCAAAATGACCAAGGTCACTTCCGATACTTATGGCATCTTCAATGGTTCTACAAGAAATCTTTCCTAGCTGCAATGGGAATATTTTTTCACCTCAGTTCCCAAAAAGGAAATGTTTTAGCACAATGGTGAGTTGTCTACAGATTTCAGCAAAGATGAAACAATCAAATGCATATCTAGGAAATTTGGTAGGGGCATCCTCAAAACCACCAATTCTTCAATAAGAGAACCTAGGGAATTGGATATAATAACTCCCAAACCTAGTCACAAACTGCTGAGCTTCTGAGCTCATCCTCCTGGCCGAATCTCCATACATTTCAAAGCAAAGCTTACCCATAAAGGTATCATGAATTCTCCTATAATTCTGTATCACACTATCTTTGTGAAGCATAGAGAAGTATTCAAAAACACACATGCCATCAATCCAAGGCTCGTGAACCATGCCATCCCATATCCTACTACATTCTAGGTAATACATCAGATAAGAAGACATATAAAAGCTATAGCCAGTATGCTTGGAACTATTCAATTGTTCTCTCATAGGTTCTGTAATTAATTCAGCCCAATCCAGTTTATGTTTGCCTTCTAAAACAATTTTTACATAGCAGAATAACCAGTCTGAAAATAAAGAAGCCTCGGGTGACCCTCTAACTCTGTGCAACATTACCATGATATCACTAATGTGTGGATGCATATGATTTCTATTTAACTTCTTGGGCAAATGGGAACCTCCTCTTTGGGCATTTAACAACCAATACTTAGCCATGGAAGTACAGTTTGCATCAGCATTAGGCTTGAACTTAACTAGGGATTGGGTAGGAGAGAAAGCTAAGAAATTTTGTTCTTGGATTTGGAAAGCTGAGGCAACAATTCCTCTATTCATAGCCATTAACACTTCACCATTTCTCATAAGAATAGACTCAGTTTTCTATTCATAATGTTTGATACATTCATGGACAAGCTCAGGACATACCACTGCAGGAGAGAAGCAAGCGGCTATACATAACCCACTACTCAAAATTTCCATAGAAGGGACATTTTCTTCAACACATGCAGTAAGCCTATCAGCTATCCCTTCAACAATATACCCCTCTAAATCTGTATCTTTTACAATAGAATTTTTGCACACCAAACTAGACACATTCCCAAAGAAATGAAATTTTGACTTCATTATCGGAAGAATAGACTGTGAATTTCTATAGAAACTCCCATAAAATTCACTAGCTTTTAAATTTAAACACTGGAAGAGTGACAGTCTGACTTACCTTGATATCTGAGGAAAATTCTACAACCGGAGCTCCGAAAAACCCTTACCTCCACTCTTTGCGCATACAGACAGCAACCGCAATTCCAAAATAAAGAGTACCAAGAAGGGATTTAAAAGAAACACCTCGAATGAGTAATTAATTACCCATAATTAAGACAATAATATCTTGAAGAGAGAAGTGACTGTTCCCACACGTGATCATTTACTGCCACTTTGCACAAACTTATATGTTGCACAAATTCCTCATTAATTTGACAACTCAGACATGACTTAACTGCCGCCAAAAGATCTCTTCATAAAAAGCCTTACCCAAGTGGGGTCCACCTCTAAAAATATGGCGGTTATCCTCCGATTATACCACATGTGACTTTTTTTAAGATCCTTGAACACCCTTGAACACTCTTGAACCGAGTTCAAGGATGTTCATATGTGTTCACCATTGTTCAAGCCTGTTCCTTAATATCTCGCCTACATTCTAGTACAAAGAGTCACATACTTAACCAATAAACTTCCACCCTTGATCGACCAAAAGTTTTGTAGCTTGTGATCATAAAACACCTCCTTTAGTGAAAACGCTATTCACCTGCTACCACTTCATAAAAATATGAACGAGCTTGAACACCCTTGAACACTCTTGAACCGAGTTCAAGGCTATTCATAGTTGTTCAAACCTGTTCAAACCTGTTCAAAAGAAACGTTAACAAAAGATTTTTCTTTTTTTAACGAGCAACGATGAAACATAGGGGAGGTTGTTTCGCTGGAATTTTAAACGTGAGGGCTTAGGCAACTTGAGATCCACAAAAATAACAAGGGGACTCTAAAAAAGTAACATTATTTATGTATATATATATGTGTGTGTGTGTGTATTATAATATAAAATATATATTACATACAATTTAAATATGAAGATATTATGTGATATATTGTAAAATACATATTGATATATAATACATATAAAATAATATATAATATATGATATATAATGTAACATTTAATGTTAATATATATTATATAATATTTAATGTAAAATGTATATTATATAATATTTAATATATAATAGATATTATATAATATTTAATATATATAATATATAATCTAATATATATTTTTTGATATATAATATATTATATGAAGGATGGAGAAATGGGAGGGAGAAAGGGGTTGGAAAAAAATTAAGAGGGAGAAAGGGGAGGGAAAATTTAAAAACCAAAAAATTTCTGGCATTTTTAGGTACTAGAAAATATCGGGTACCCAATTACTCTCGGTATTTCTTTGTGCACCAAACCTACATGGTCAACTATACAAATGTCAGTAAAACATGTTTTCCCATGTTTCTCTGAGTTCCAAACTTTGACCATGTAGCTGAGAACTTTTTTTTCACCCAAATTTGATGAAAAAAAAAGGGTATCTTAAGGAGATTATCAACTTTCTATCAATATAATTGCTGTCAAATTTTGAATTCGGTAAGTAATTATTAGTTATTTTCTAATTGAGTTACCTCTGAAGTGTTGTTTTATATACTGATTGAAAAATGGCTATAACTTTCAGGCGGTATAACATTTTTGAAATCCAAAAAATGCGTCACATTCTATGCTTCGCCTACTATAAGGGAATTTTTTTTTTAATTTGTAAATTTTTCAATGAGTTAAGGTGGCGAGACACGAGAGTTTTTTATTCTAAAAATGTTGTAGCACAAAATTCATAATTAATTATTATTTTTGAATAAAATTACAATAAAATATATGTCACATCTGGGCATGAGTCTACTACTTATATTTAAAATCTTATAATAAAATATTATCATTTGATTATGATTAAGGTGGTCATATATACACCTACTTATTTTTTTCCTAAAATTTTTTTACTGCTGCATTGAAATCTATACTTTTCACCAATCATATTAACTTTTTTTCAAAAAAGGCCTAGCATTTTAGAAACTACATTTAATTTTCTACAGATTCTATTCTTACAACTTTTTGATATTAGGTTGATAGCTAGTTGAAATTTTTACGACAAGTTGATTAACCCTAATTTTCTAATTTTTCATTGCCATTTAAGGGCATAGTTTGGCCCCTCATGATCTTGCACATACCCCTCTGCATATGCAACATGTGTAGACTTCACACATCTCTCTAATGAAAGCAAAGAAATAACCAAATGAGATGGCTTGGAAGTTGTATCATCATGTGTCAGCAAATCTAGGTAACCTGTAGTGGCCATGTTGAATTCAACATCCTCAAGGCCAACATCAGAGAATAGGTGCCCTGCATTTACTGGGTCTATACAGTGTGCCTCTCCCTCTGCAACAATATATTGGTTCGTAGGTGGATGCTCATGAGCACTCCCACTATGGCCACGGTCTAGGTGAGAATGATGTGGCTGAGTGTATCTAATAGTATGCACATGTGCTCTAACACTTGATATGGGGATATCATTCTCTACTACTATAAATGCATATGCATCCAATAGAACCTTAGCCAAACTAGACAATGTGACCCATAAATACTTGTCTAATGTCTCCTCATGTGTGGTGGAAACAATTCCTCCTCTTTTGTAAAAGTCACAAAAAAACACATTTTCACAAGAGAAAAACTATCCTCTAAAAGTCCACATCTTCTTTGAGTGTGATTAATTCCTCCTTGAAAGATCAACAAATCATCAACCAAATCTTTCCCCCTTTCTCCTTGAAGGAACAACTAGGATTTCAAGAACCCTCTTCTTGAATGACATAAATATGATGAGCCCCCTCTTTTCTTTAGAGAAAAATATGTTAACCCCCCTCTTTTCCTTATGAACACAAATAGGGTTATTCTCAAGAAATAAAACATCCCTGAGAAAGAAGCTAGCATGGGATGATAGGTACCTTCTAGCCTTTACAGACTCTAACCTCTTATATGATCCTTGTTATTATTTAAATCATAAACCTTTCATCAATTTTTCCCTGTAAGGTGAGTTATCATTAGATGAGTCATTTGTATGTAACATGAAACCAAAAAGTGTGTTTCACCTTTAATTGTAGTCAAAGATGTATTCTTCAACTTTTCATCAATGAGATCTTTGGCTCACTAAACACAATTTATATACACACCAAAAATAACATTTGAATTCTTTTTTGGTTCAAATGTTATAATTTTCCTAGCAAAAAAATAACTTTCATTAATAATTAAATTACCATTATTGTCTCTACTTCATCAATTAGGAAGGAAATTGTAGTTTCCCAACTGGGATTCATTTTATTTGATGTAACAACAATATTGTCAAAACATGAAGGCATACTACTCAATAAGATCACCTTGGCATCATCATCATCAAATTTGAAGTTTACACTTGCAAGTTTATTAAGGAGAGAATGAAATGCACTTATACATTAAACAATAGTGTCTCCCTCTTTCATCTTCAGCCCAAACAAAAAAATTGTATGCACATTTTAGCACTAGAATCTTGTGAACCAAACAAAATATTAAGCGCATCCCATATTTATTTGGATGTCTTTGTTAGAACATTTTATTCCTTGTGTGGATTCCCATTACAAGAAACAAATTTTGGAGAATCTACCTTGGGAGGAACCAATGTTTCTTTAATACTCTCCTCTTAGACATCTTTCCTTTGAACATTTCCAATAGGAAGGATCAAGGGAGGAGGTTTGGACATAGCGAATGACATCAGTGAAATATATTTCATGAATGTCGGAGAAATTTAAGTTTTTCCTACAATCATCAATTATCATAAATTCATGGAAATGGGATTAACGTTTATCATTATCACTTGATTATCATACACAAACTTAACTAATCCATGTAGATTCATTAAGAATGCTAATGTAGGATTATATTTGAGTGATATTTCACCATAGTAAATCTCTAACTCCCATCCTCAGTCTTCTTAAATGAGAACATTGTAATAGATAAATAGGAGAAGTGAGTGATCAATATATCTTATACATTCAATAAAAATTCCTTTAAATAGGTATTACAAGAAGATGCAAAAATACCAATGCTAATAACCAATCTATGTAATTTTAAAAACTAAAAAAATGCCTAAATGAAATATGCCAACGTTCTCCCCCTTCTTAATTTGAACAAAAGCATAACATTACAAGGGTTTTAATCCTGACCCTTCCAGAGACTTTGATGACGCATCTTCACCGATCCTCCTCACTCACCTAAGAAAGATCAAACTAATTTCATTAGTGGATCTCCTAACTTCCTTTCTCATCCAAGAGATACACCATAGAATCTAAAACCACCTGCACAACATGAGTGTTCCCACCTCTCATGTACAATGAGAGACATTTCCCCTTAAATTCCACATCTCCTCTCAGTGTGTTTAATGTCTCCTCTAATGTTGCATATGAGATTCCTTCCATTGAAAGTCCACATCTCTTGTGAGTGTGTCTACCACATCCTCAAGTGTTTTAGAAACAATTTATCCTTTACTGCACAATTCACCAACCACACATCTGCTAACGAGACAACCTATCCTCTGAAAATCCAAATCTCCTTTGAATGTGATGAATTCCTCCTCAGGATCTTGAAAAATCATCAACCATATCTTGTCCCCCTTTCTCCTTTAAGGGACAACTAGGATGACAAGCCCCCTCTTTTCTTCAAGGACACAAATATGACGAGCCCTCTCTTTTATTTATGGATAAATATGTGACGCTACCTTTTTTCGTAGGGACACAATTATGGTTATTCTCAAGAAATAAATCATCCCTAAGCAAGAAGCTAGCTTAGGATGATATGTATCCTATAGCCTTCATAGCCTCAAACCTCTAATATGATCCTTTCTATTCTTTAAATCAAAATCTTTCATCATTTTTACCCTGTGAGGTGAGATTTAATAATCAGATGAGTCATTTATATGCACCATGAAACCACAAAAGTGTGTTTCACCTTCCATTGTAGTAAATATGTATTCTTCAACTTTTCATAAATGATATCTTTTGTCCCTGACAGAAAATCATCTGCACATGTCAATTTTTCTAACAATAATAACATTTGAATTCTTTTCTGGTTAAAATGCTAGACGTTTTCCTAGCAACCAAAGCACTTTCCTCGATCATTAAATGACCTTTATTATCTCTAATTAATTCATTAATCAGATAGGAAATTATAGTTTCCAAGATGGGATTCATTTTTTCCAATGTAAAAATAATATGATCGATTTTGGTCTCCCTCTTTCATCTTAAACCAAAATAATTTATGTTTGATGAACATTTTGGCACTAGAACTTGTGAACAAAAAAAAAATTTAAGCACATCCAATATTTCTTTGGATGTCTTTGATAGATCAATATGACATAAATATGCATCTGATAGAATAAGACCAATTTGTTAGAATTTGATTATGATTACTTTTTGTTGTCATTAATTGTTGACATTCATGTCAACATATTTAGTTGTAGTTCTATTTATCTTTGGTGATGCAAAATTAGCATTCTCTAGATGATGTGCTATAATGTTCAATATTTGATTGTATTTTTCCTAGTCACGTTCATAATGTAATTAATTGAGATAATTTAATTTTGGTCTGGTCCTATATATTTATCGATAATTATAATTTGGCAATATAATATACATTGGTATGTATAGATCATATTCATTTGTTTTGAATAATGTGATGAATATATAATATGTTGCATTGCGCGAGGAAATTTAAGTGTGGTCCACATTTCATTCCTTTCACCATGTGAATCTCATGGTGCAGCATATTTTAAATTCTATGTGGCTTACTTTTAAAGTGATAACTAATATTTTGCTTGGCTGCTGACATAGATGAATATGGAAGCATAGAATGGTATATATATATATATATGATGATTTTTGTTTGATGGAGAGATGGATGTGTGAGTGATGTGAACTTGAAGAGAAAATATTCATACATCATTGTGTGACTGTATGCAACTAGTGATATCAGATCATTCGTATATGTTGCAATTGGTTTGAAATTTTCAATGGTGGAATTATTTCTCATTACTTTTCATTTTCACAGTTAGTTGAGTTTTAGCTATGATAGTTGGTATATATTCTTAGGGAAACTGGTGTAGGGGCACCCAGTGCTTGAAATTTTGGTTTTCATTTCATTGTAGTAAGGATGGATCCTTGAGATCATCCAACTTCTGTTTTGATCCAATTTGTGTGGTCAAGGGTCCCTAAGTTACATCTATAAACTATGGGACACCTTAGTCCACTTAGATCTTAAGTTGCATTTGATAGGTGTGAGTATGTGTTTGAAGTATCTAGTTGTTGTTTCAATGTTGATAGATCATCTTTGGTAATGTTTGACCATTTCATATTGATATAAATCCATTGTGAGGTCTTTTGGGTTCAAAAAGTGCAAAATGCAAAAATGTTGCAATGTTGTCAATGTTGCTTAAGCAACTTTTTGCAAAAGTTGCTCGAGAAGTTAAAATTTGGTTTCCAATGGTCAAAACCATCCATGGATCAGTTGGAACTATAATTTGAAGGTATTTAAATAATTTGGATCCCTTTCAAAAGAATCAGACAATATATGTTGAAGATTTGATGCATTTTGAATAATAATCACCAGATATCTCGAGCATTTATTGAGGGTACGGAATTGTACAGATTGATAGGACTGAAAAATTTCCATGATCATATAGTATTGTGAATATATTTTTTAGAACATTTTGTATTTCTTCATTTTGTGTTTTTTTTCCAAAGTTATAAATAATTTAGTGGTGACTTTCTAGAAAGACACCAAATCTAGGTATGTTGTGCAAATGGGGCCCTAACTTGAAATTTCATAAGTGAAATTCAATAGACACTTGTGAAATGAAAGTTAGGGATGTACTTTTAATTATTATGGAGGCTAAGATTGGGATCTAGAGGTTTGGTCATGTTGGCATCAAGCCCTAGTCTAAATATTTTAATGTATTTAACAAGTTGAGTATGTGTAGAAGTGTGCAGATGAGTAATTTGATTGGAGGAACCAATTGAAAGGTTTTTTTGGACCATTTGGAGATAGGAGAAGACTTATCAATCACTTAATCCATTCTGTGAACCCAACTTTGACCCCTTGCTTTGTAATCCAAGCCTAATCAAGTCAATTAGGTCTGTGAAGTTTGTAAGGTTTTAGGGGTGTTGGAATAGAGTTGGACTTTGGGACTTCACATATTGTAGTAACTCCATAAAGGGTACTTGGAAACATCCTCCCCTCATTATTTTTTCTCCATGAGAAAAAGTTACATAAGAAAAACCACTTGGAAAAAACTACAAGGATTTGTAGGATAGTAAAAGATCTTAGGGTTGTGAGAGTTAGGGAATAAAATGGTTAAATTATTACATGTCCCTAGGGCCTAAGTAAGGTGTTTCAACCCTTGGAAATTTTTTTGAAGCCACTGGTGAAGGTTTCTACATTTTGGTTCAAATTAGGGAAAGTGTCCCTAAAGCCTAAATTGAAGAGAACTTGTGCAAGGCTTAGAAGTGTCCATTGAGGTAAGTGGAATGTCAGAGACCCCTAGAAACTAATAAATCTACATTTATAATTGGTTGGTGGAGATATATTTGTGTAAGCATTTGATTGAAACATTGTGGAAGTGATAGCCCATCTTGGTGCTTTCCCACTATGCACTCTGCAACAGGTGGTATCAGAGAACTAGGATTGTTCTTGGGGATAGGAATTGCACTATGGGAGATAGGGAAGAATACCTAGGGGAAGAAGAAGTCCCCTAAAGAGTACCAATATGGAATTGGAAAAGATAGTGAGAGAACAAACTGTTAGGAGCAGAAGGATTGAGGAAGAGTTAGAGAAGTTGAAGAGAAACCAAGGAATAAGTGTTTCTAAGGAGTCAAAAGAAGATGAGGAGGCTCCCACATCTATAAGAGGAGATATATATTTTAACCAAAGACCCTTCCTAAAATCCCTTGAAAGATTTGGGAGGAAAGACAAAGTTGATCTACCAAATATTTTGTGGTAAGAAGAACCTAGAAGAATGCATGGACTGGATAGAAGCATTAGAAAACTATTTTGAGTATGAAGAGGTACCTAAATGCTAGAAGGTGAAGTTGGCTAAGTCTAAGATGAAGGATCCAACCCTCATTTGGTGAAACTTCTTACAAAATTAAAGGGTAGAAGAAGAAAGAAACTCTATCACTACTTGGAAGAATATGGTGATTGAGATTAAGAGACTCTTTGTCCATGAGAACTATACTGTGTTCCTACATAGAACTTAAAAAACAAAGACAAAAATACCTTTATGTGATTCCTTACACCGAGGAGTTCCATAGAATGACCCTCAAGGCCAAGATGACAAATAATGAGAAACAAAAATTGGCAAGGTAGTTGAATAGTCTCAAGTTTAGAATCCAAGATGAATTTAGTTTGTTCAACCCTGAGACTATACATCAATGTTATCAAATAGCACTAAAGGTTGAAGAGAAGAAAAGAAGAAAAGGTGAACAAAATAATAGGGGTAGAGGGAACGAATTCAGAGGTAGAGGAAGATTCAATGGCATGGGATCATCTCCAAGAAACTAAGGAGAATATAGAAATTAAGAATCAGAGGGAGATTTAAGTGGAAGAGGTGCTTACTGAGGTAGAAGATAAAATAATAGGGGAAGGTTTGGTGGAAGAGGACCTAGTCTCTTCGCTGGTAAATTATTCACTTTTAGCCATATTGACAATCAATCCATTATATGTCTTGAGAAGCTTGGTACAAGAAGACAAGGAGGAGACATAAGGGTGCAATTGACACAAGAGGATGACAGTCAAAGTGTGTCATGTTATCACACCACAACTTCAAGGCCTACATATCCAAAGCAAGGAGAATATATCATGATGCAAAGAACTCTCTTGAGAGTATCTACCACCTCAAAGCCACCTCAAAGAAATTCATTTTTCAGGACAAGTTGCAAGGTGAACAATAAGGTATGAAATTTCCTATAGATTTTGGATCCACAGATAATAATGCATCTAAAGAAGTGGTTGATAAATTAAATCTTCAAAGAATTACTCATCCATTTCCTTATAAATCCTCATGGTTGACAAAAATAAAATAAACCCTCATTTGTGGACAATTTTGGGTAGAATTTAACATAGGAGAGTATGTAGATAGATTCTTATGTGATATCATAGAGATGGATGCATGTCACCTATTGATGTGAATGTTAAACATGGTGGAAAACCCAATGTTTATACCATAACCAAGGGGGGTGTTGAGTATGTCATGAATCCACTACTTGATGACGATAAGGAATAACATGTTGTGAGTAGTGTCTTGTGTGTATGCTGGAAACCTACCTGTTGGGAGCACGCTCAGACATGCAAATATTAGATTTAAATCATTTAAACTACACTAACATGTATAAAAAAAAGCATACTCTAAAACAACAATGGCTTACACCATAACCTCCGATGAGCTGAACAAGGGCACCCAAGGCCTTGTTGATTTTCTCTTAGAGATGTTATGTGGGTGTGCTCTCCCAACACAATATTGTAATCCCACTATTCATAAAAATGCAACTAAGAGAGTGAAGGACTCAAGAGCAAGTATGAGGAACTTGTCTCAAGTCATCACAATGGTCATATGGATGCAAAACTAAACTAGATTGATGTGCAAGATGAACAAAAACCATCTAAGATTCATTCCATTATGGACCTAATATGTGATATCTAGATTCAAGATGAAACAAACATGAACTAAGAATTAGTATTACTTATGAAAAATGCTAAATTACTCTAGAATGAAACTAGCATGATAACAATGCAGAAATAAGAGATGATTTGCTCTTGAGAAAGGCCTCTATTTATAGAGTTTTTGGAGGAGAGAGAGGGCTTGGATGAGGTGGAGCTCATGTGGCATCCACATAGGTGCTACATGAGGGACACATAAGCCATGCAAGAGGCCCA
>MU221002.1:306343-321738 GCA_018584345.1 Thuja plicata
AAAGTACACATGTGAAGGATCTTGTAAGAAGGTGTAAGAGGGTGTAAGAGTTTTGGACCAATGAGACACTTTTAGAAAGTGTAAGAAGGTGTCACCATAGGTGTAAGAAACCTTGTTGGCACCAAATTAGAATTATTTGGAAAAGTCAAATTTTGGAAATTTTCTCACACATGTGTGAGAAAATAATTAGGACTAATTGTTGTAGGAATCAAGAAATTAGCTTAATTAACCTTAGTTAATTAATAGATAGGTATATTTGGTGAGAGTGATGTGAGGTAGGGTAGGATTTAGGTTCAAATTAGCTTAATCCAAATTAATTTAGATTAATTGTGGTTTAGTAGAATTTAAGTCATGTGAAAGAATAAATAAATTAAAAATTTATTTAAAGGGAATCAATGAGGGATAATGTATTAAATAGGATTTAATACAGTAAAAGGGGTAGTATTTAAATTAAATTTAAATACTAAGGGGAATGAATCATATTTAATTAAATAAATTTAATTAAATAGATAGAAGAATATAACAAATATAATTAATTAAAATTAACTATAATGTTATGGGAATATTAATTAAATTAATATAAGGATGATTTTGGACGTCTACATCTTGTGTGTAGGAGAGGAGTTTTTGAAATTTTTGAAGGAGAAGGATACACCTTGTTTTTTATTGGTTGTGAGACCTCAAAAGACAACCTTAGAGAAGCCAAAGATCAAAGTAACAGGAAGAGATGTAGGTCCTAAAGAAGTTAAAGAACTGTTAGATCAATACTGTGCTATGATTACAAAAATTACACCAGAGACTTTACCACCTCAAAGGGAAGTGAGTCATTTCATAGACCTGATACCGGGGGCCACCTTCCAAACAAGGTAGCCTACAAAATCACCCCTAAATAAAACAAATAAATAGTAAGATAGAATGAAGAATTTTCATCCAAAGGGTTCATTAGGAAGAGTGTGAGTCCATGTGCAGCCCCTACAATCCATGTACAGCCCCTATAGTACTAGTACCTAAGAAGGAGGGTACATGGAGATTATGTACATATTCTAGGTAAATCACTAGGATAACCATCAGATATAGGTTTCCTATGCATGGAATAGAGGATCTAATGGATTTCTTAGGAGGTGCAACCTACTATTTGAAGGTGGATCTCAAAAGTGGTTACCATCAGATAAGGATAAGGGGTGGAGATGAACGAAAGACAACCTTCAAGACAATGGAGGGTCTTAATGAATGGCTTGTAATGCCTTTTAGTTTTTCCAATGCTCTGAGTACATTTATGAGACTTATGAATGAATTCTTAAAGCCTTTCCTTAACAAATTTGTTGTGATATATCTTGATGATATTCTGATCTTTAGTAGTAGTAGGGATGAAAATCTCAAGAATTTGGATATGGTCTTAAAGAAACTTCATGAGGAGAAGTTGAAAGTTAACTTGGAAAAGTGTGTGTTCCTTCAAAAATAACTTGTGTTCTTAGGATTAGTGATATCCAAGAATAGTATCAAGATGGATCTTTCTAAGGTTGAAGCCATCCTCAATTGGACATCACCTACTACTAGATTAGAGGTAAAAAAAATTCATGGTTTGTGTAGTTTCTATAGGAGATTTATTAGAAAATTCAGCAACATATGTACTCCTATAATTAATACCACTAAAGGAGGAAGGAGATGTAATTTTGTGTGGAATAATGATGCTAATGATTCCTTTGAGTTTTGGAAAAAGAAGATTGCAGAGAAACCCATCCTTGTTCTACCAAATTTTCACAAAGTCTTCATAGTAGAATGTGATGCAAGAAATAAGGAAATTGGTGGGGTTCTGAGCCAAGAAGGGAGACTAGTTTCCTTCTTTAGTGAGAAGTTGAATAAAGATGAGAAGAAATATTCAACCTATGATCTTGAACTATATGCCATGGTTCAGTCACTTAGGAAATGGAGGCATTACATGTTTCCCAAGGAATTCATTGTCTTTACTGACAATCATGCTCTTAATTTTTTTAATAGACAAGAAATGCTTCACCATAGGCATGTCAAATGGATGGAATTATTACAAGCTTACACCTTCAAAATAAAGCATAAGAAAGGGGTTTTCAATAAGGTTTTTGATGCTCTCAGTATGAGACACTTAACTATTTAGACTATCCTAATAGAAAGTGTTGGATTTAATTCTATGAAAGATATGGATGCCATAGATGATGAGCTCAAGGAGGCTTATAAGTTTTTACAGACATGACAGAGAGGTACCACACTGATTTCTCAAGTTCCTTGTGTAGGATGGACTACTTTTTAAAGGTAGTTTGTGGTGTGTACCAAAAGCATCCATAAGGGAAAAATTCCAATAAAGAGAAGCATTGTGGGAGTTTAGCATGGCACTTTGGTGTGGATAAAACACTAGAACTTATAAGTAAATTCTACCACTAGCCCAAGTTGCAGACAGATGTTAGGAAGTTTGTGGAGAGTTGGTTAGTTTTTCAACAAAGAAAAGAGCCACACATCAAATGTAGGGTTGTATACTCCTTTTCATATCCCTTCAAAGCCATGGGATTTTGTAAGTGTAGACTTTTTCCTAGGTCTTCCTAAGACCAAAGTTGGATTTGATAGTATTTATGTAGTAGTGGATAGATTTTTTAAAATGACACACTTTATCCCATGTAGAACCATTCATGATTCTTCTCACATAGTAGGGTTATTATTTAAGGAATTTTTTAGACTCCATGGCTTACCCTTATCAATCATATCTGATAGAGATCCTAAATTTTTGGGACATTTTTGGAGAACATTATGAAGAAATCTTGGCATTAATGTGTCTATGTCATCTGCATATAATCTAAATTATGATGGTCATATATGGTTCATCAATAGGTCCCTTGGTAATCTTTTGAGGTGTCTAACTCAAGAACATGGAGCTACTTCGGATTCCATTCTAGCCCAACAAGAATTTTCTTACAATGATTCTATTAATAGGAGTACTTGTTTGACAGCTTTTCAAATTGTGTATGGTGTTCACCCTAGGGGTGTATTAGAACTTAGAGATGTCAATGATATGGAGAAGAGAATTTCCTTAGCAGAGGATTTCATTGAAGTGATGAAAAATATCCATGAACAAGTACAGACAAATTTGAAACATACTACTAAAAAGTATAAAGAGAATGCAGCCAAGAAGAGAAAAGATTTATAGTTTAAAGTGGGGGACATGGTGATGATTCATCTTAAGAAAGAAAGGATACCTAAGGAGAATTATACTAAACTCATGATGAATAAAATATGGCCTTTAAAAATCCTATTTAGAAATGTGGCAATAATGCTTACAAGATTGAATTACCATCTCATATTGGTTTATCTCCTATTTTTAATGTTGCTAACATCTATTCATATAAAGGTCTTGTTAGTGATGATTGTGATGCAGGTGCTCCAGATCCTCAACAAGATAGAGTCATAAAATATTTTCCCACTCCAACCAGTCCTGAGATTGAAAGCATTCTGGACAAAATGGTGAGTAAGAAAACTAGGAAAACCATTTACTATGAGTATTTAGTCAAGGGAAAGAATCATCCTCTAGACGATGTCACTTCGATGATCCCTAAAGAAATTCAAAAAGTTGGCTTTCATCTTTAAGATTTTACAACTCAAGAGAATTGAGTTCATTTTTGTCTTGAGGAGTATGGTGCAGGAGCACCCAGTACTTGAACTTTTGATTTTGATTTCATTGTAAAATTGATGGATCCTTCAGATCATCCAACATTTTTTTTGATCCACTTTTTGTGGTCAAGGGTCCATAAGGTACATCTATAAACTTTGGGACACCTTAGTCCACTTGGATCTTAAGTTGCATTTGATTGATGTGATTAGGTGTTTTAGGTGTTTGAAGTATCTAGTTGTTTTTTAATGATGATAGATCATATTTGGTCATGTTTAATCATTTCATGATGATAGGAATCCATTGTGAGGTCTTTTGGGTTCAAAAAGTGCAAAATGAAAAAATGTTGCAATGTTGCCTATGTTGCTTGAGCAACTTTTTGCAAAAGTTGCTTGAGAAGTTCAAATTTTGTTTCCAACAGTCACAACAATCCATGGATTTTTTGTAACCATAATTTGAAGGTATTTAGACATGTTGGATCCCTTCCAAAATGGGCAGACAATATATGTTGAAGATTTGATGCATTTTGAATAAAAATTACCAGATTTCCCGAGCATTTATTGATGGTACAAAATTGTACAGATTGATAGAACTAAAAAAATTTCATGATCAGATAGTATTGTGAATCTAGTTTTCAGAACATTTTGTATTTATATATTTGGTGTTGTTTTTCCAAAGTTTTTGAGTATGTGGAGAAGTGTGAAAATGAGTAATTTGATCGAAGGAACTAGTTGAAAGGATATTTTGGATCATTTGAAGATTGTAGAAGACTTCCCAATTCTCGTAGCCATTCTGTGGACACATATTTTACCACTTGCTTTGTAATCCAAGCCTAATATGGTCAATTAGGTCTATAACTTTGTAAGGGTTTAGGGGTGGTGGAATATAGTTGGACTTTGGAACTTTTGGGATTGTAGTAACTCCATAAAGTGCACTTGGAAACATCCTCCCTCAATTTTTTTCCTCCATGAGCAAAAGTTACCTAAGAAAAAATACTTGGAAAAGGCTGTAAGGATTTGTGGGACAGTAAAAGATCTTAGGCTTGTGAGAGTTAGGGAATAAAATGGTTGTGTGATTCCATGTACCTAGGGCCTAAATAAGGTGTTTCAACCCTTGGTAAATTGTTTTTAATCCACTACTGAAGGTTTCTACATTTTGGTTCAAATTAGGGAAAGTGTCCCTAAATCCTAAATTGAAGAGAACTTGTGCACAGCTCAGAAGTGTCCATTGGGGTAAGTGGAGTGTTAGAGACCCCTAGAAATTGATAAATCCACATTTTTAATAGGTTTTTGGAGTTATATTTGTGTAAGCCTTTGATTGAAGCATGGTGGAAGTGAAAGTCCATCTTACAAAAAATCTGGCACATGAATCATCAAAATGAAGCCAAAATCCCTCCTTTATTTAAAAACTTTCCCAAAAAAAATTTGGGTACCAAAAATCACAACCAAGAGGGAACATTATTTAAATTTCTGATAATTTAACTCCTCCTCCATGATGTAGAAGGGTTGGGTGGAAAGATGAAACAAGTTGAAAGATGAATAGTTTATACACTAGTCCTAATAGCCCACAAGCCACTCTAATGCTACCAAATTATCAAAACAACCTCTCCATGCCCAAATATGATGCATTTTGGTTTTTTGTGTTTCATCCAAGTGGATTCAAAAAGGTTAAATAGACTATAACCATATCCAACACTCTTAAGTCTCCAAACTTTCCTATTATGCCTAGGCTTTCTAGTAGCCGTGTAGCGACCTAATTTGGTACTTTCCTCCAAAATTATCCAAAAAACTCTATAAAAACAATTATCTTTTAAGACACCCATTATCCCATACTTTAAAATATCAAAAGATTTTATGTTTTTTTTTTTAAATCAACTGTCCAATCTTCACACTATACTCTATTTGTAGGCCTAAAAAGTGTTCAAATAACAAAACAAGTATATCATAAACTTAATCCCTTACTCCAATACTCTCAAAACTCTTCAAAAATGTCCCCAAACAAAGGAATATCAGCTCAATTTGTTCCTATCAAATTCACAAACCCAAAATCCCCAAATTGGCTTCAAACAACCCTCAAAACTAGGGATTCTCCAATGTCTAAACTCCAATCACTTATTTATCCAAACAATAAATTATTCACCATTAAAATTACATAATAAAATACTTCCAATCATTAAACATACCCCTTGTTGAACCAGGATTCTCATTGCTACACCTATCCAAACAAATTCATCAAATTTTCATGCTTCTCTCAGTGAGCACCCACTTTATACACTTCAAATTAACATCGGCATGTTAGAAAATTATATTAAAATTTAAATAGAGGTCATTCCATGAGAATAAGTGTTTAACATTCATGTAATGACCATGCTTCCTTCAAACAACCAAACTGTTATTCAAAATTAGACAATTTCTTGACTGTCAGCACCAAATTTGTTGACAACTAAACCAAACAAGTCTCAAAACAAGAATAAACCTTAATATACTTAAAATACATTATATTAATATCAAGGTTCTTTAAAATAATTATATTAATATCCTTAATACATTATAAACCTTCAATGATCACCTATCAATGCAAATAAACTATAAAAATACATGAAATAAAGTGTTTTATTGAATTCTCAGTTATAGTCCGTACACCCAGGCATTCACTATGTCGTATATTGATAATTTTCATCCTCATAGACCTCCTAAAAACTTCCTCAACCAATTTTTATTTGTTGTAAGGCTTGTTAAATATTAAAACTCCATAAAACTACTTTCCCTCCAAAATTCTTAACTACCCATAGAGTTTGAATACTTCAATTTTCAATTTTAACAAAGTGGCTTAATGCCTCTTTAAATAAAAAACCACTACCTCCTAAGAATTTCAAACATATTATTAACCATTCCTAAGCTTTCATAAACTCCCTAGATGTCAAATCCATATTAAATTTATAATTTTAGTCCTAAGGTCCTTATCAGGATCTTCAGGACATTATACAAACTTATTACATTCATTTCTCCCTTCTTCCATAATAGGCTTCAATACATCATAGTTAATTATATTTTTCTTCAAATTCTTCATGCCTCCTAGGTGACTCCTTGATGGCTCCATGATGTTTTTCATCTTTTTAGGTGCCCCTACAACATATTCCCCAAGAATGAAAGAATTATTGTCCCAAGAATTGGATAGTGTCTTCCATCCACCAATATGATCATGTCTTCGTTTCATATTATTTTTAGAGATCCAATAATCTCCCAAAGTAAAATTATTTCTTCACCTCCAACATGTGTTCACGTCAAAAAAAAATTTATAAATAAAACATTTATTTTTATGTCCTCTTCTAGGTCAATGTTGCTTGTAGGGGTACTATATTCCTGTCCCCAACTCCTTCATTTGTTGCATCTATAACTTCTCACATCCTTCATCCTTCATCCTTCACCTTCTCAATAAGAGGACAAATAATGGTCCCCACTTTCACACATTTTAGATCCCAAAGCCCTACATCCTTAGTACTTTCCTTCCCTTTATCCTATTGTGAATTCACATCCATCTTCCAACCACTATCATGCTTACTCTGACCATGCACAATCAGATCTCCAAAACACATTATAATGTTCTCCCTGTCCTTACTAACCAAAGGTTTTAGTTTATACATCTCATTTGCCTTATGCACAATTTAATTATTTAGCTATTGATAATGAATAATTATTCTATCCCATTTCCATGGTCTTCCTAAAATCATATCTCCGGAACTCATATCATGACATCACACAAAACATTATCCTAATATGCACCAATTGAAAAATCCATATAAATTTTCTCTTTAACAAAAATATTTTTATTTTCACTAACCATATTGCATATTATAACTTAGGATGAGGAAAATTCTTCAAATTTAACTAGTTTACAAATTCATAAGAATCTAAGTTACTATGTGCGCCAGAATCAATTATGTGTTTGCATACCTTACCCGTTGTCAAGGAATTTTTTTAGAATATACTCACTTGTGGTGCTAGTTGTATTGGTTTTCCTCTTCCCATTAGAAGACATTCCTCTACCTATGGATAAGACAATATAGATTCACTTGTTTCTTTCTCTTGTTGTATGAGATGTGCTCTCCTTTCTTTGTTTTGATCTGGTTCATTCAACTTAGGACATTAGAAGGATTAATGACCAACTTCATTGCAATGAAAACACCTACCTATGAAGACACCATTTCCTCTTCCTCCAAATCTACCACTTCTATGGTTGTATCCTCCCCTTTGATCTAATGTGTATTCATTAACCTTGTCTTTGTCATTGCTACTCTAAAAATTTGTATTTTTTTGCCACCTCTTCCTCTCATAGATCCTCCTCATCTATTGTCTTATCTCTCATTATTCCTCTTCAACTTCTCCTCTTCTTTAACTACTAATTGAAAGCCATCTCTTAGGGTACTTGGCACATTAAACCCTATCTCATCTGATATGTTGTATCTTACGCCATTGATGTATCTGGCCACCTTATCATCCTCATCTTCTACTCCTCCCCTAATACTTAGGGTGTGAAATTTCTCAATGTAGGACATAATATCCATGTCCCTTTACTTCAAATTGTTCCTCCTCATTTTGATTTGTATTTCCAAATCTGATGGCAATATTTGAATCTTTAGCATAATCTTCATCCTCTCCCAATTTGAGATTGTGTTCAACCCCTTTTCTATCCTTTCATTTTGAATGTTGGTCAACCATGAAAGGGTTGTTCCCCTTAACCTTGCTTTGGTGAAATTCACCTTCTTTCTTCTTCTACATCCTCAAGATCAAAATAATTCTCAAGTGCTTCTACCCATCCAAGCACTTCTTCACTATACATCCTTCCTTGGTAGATTGTCAAATCAACATTTCTCCTATCACTGCTGCATTGTACTACTCTTATCAACCTCATGAACCTCCTCTCCTTAGGATCATTTTCTTCCCTATGACCCCTATCTACTTTTCCTTCATTGTAATCTTCTTCTCATTCATTTTTTTCTTCATGAACCTCTTCTCTCCTTTTCCAGTGCTTATATCCTCTCTATGAACTAAATTCTTCCCCTTCTCATCTACCTCTTTTCTCTTTCCCTTGTGGTTGTTAGCTCTTTTTCTTGCAGCATGACCTTGATATGACTGAATACTAGTGTGCTTGAAAACAAACTCTTATTTCATACAAGAGAAAGGCTAATTGATGAGGGTAATTAGATAATATATGGGGATACCTATTATCACCTCCTTTTTTGAGATCCACTAGCTCAGGCAGGTATTACCTATGTATGATTACTGATTTATAATTTCTTTTAAGTGGATTATCTTCTTACTAGTCTGTTGAATGCTTCAAATGAATCAAGGAAAAGATGACTTTGCAAATAATAAAGAACATCATAATATAGAGTTTAACAAGCCATACTAGTATTTTGATTACAAAAAATAGTAAGGTAATAAGGATTCTCATCCCTCTTCTTTTTTTAGGTTCTTATGAACTTTATGAAGGATAACCTAGTTTGATTCTCTCTCTAAGGAATCAGTAGACTAATTTGTACTCCTTGAACACAATTACTTGAATGGAATGTATATGTTTGAAACATGTGAATGATCTAATAAATTAGAATACTAGTTGGAAAATGATCAATTACTTAGCCAACTATAAAACTAGTGCCTTAACCATTGGGTTATGAGTCAGTATCTAGTATAACTCCACAGTAAGGTGATTAACAAAACATATGCAATAAAGATAAGAAGCCTTAAAAAGTATCCTCCCTCTAAACCTATATCATCAGATCCTTGAACTATTCCTAAGCTCTCTAGAGTCACCTAAAAATATTAATCCTTCCTTGAAGGAGCTTACAAATGACTGCACAACCACCTTGTGATTAGTATGCCTTAGTGCCTTACAAGTAAACATACAAGAGAAATAACAATAATGAAAAGAGAAAATCCAAGATGAAGAACAAAAATTGAAAATATTTGTATTCATGTCTTAAAGCTTCAAATACATACAGATAGACAAATAAAACAAAGGCTCAGACAAATTTTAGTAGTTTTCCTTGTAATATATTTCAATGATTTTCAATTACAATCTTCTCAACTTGTTCCAATCTTCAAAACTTCAACAAAATGATAGAAGAGAGCTATTTATATGCCTAAAGCATCTTGGAATCCTTAAAATAAGGATTCTACAAGCTTCTGATGGTTTAGAATGCCTAACCCTAAAAGGTAGAAAAGACAAAATACAGGAATGATCCAAGCGGTGGAAGGACAAAAATGAGGAATGAAATCTGATCTTGTTTCTTTGTCTTCTTCTAGATTTTGGCACCTTTGTCTGTATGTGTTCAGGATAGCATCTGATAGTTGAAAGAAGACTTAGTGACCGCTGATAAATTCTAAATTACACTAATCTCTTTAAGATTTCTAACATCCCTATACTCAAAGAACAGGCACCAAGTGTCTCTCTATTCTTCATCAATGAGCTCAATGGCTTTTGCGGCAACCTTCTTCTTTTTTGGATTTTTTAGTGTGTCCCATGCTACTACATCATCTTCAGCAGGCCAATTAAAGCTCTTAATGCTCTCTAGTTGTGATTTCTGCCTATTCCACCGAGGATTTGTTATACTCTTGACATTTGTTAAGAATTTATTGATGTCAGTCTCAGCCTTAAAGGCTTCATCCAAAATCTTGTTGTAGCACTCCATATCTAATTCTGCATTATCATTAATAAATGAATCTTTCTTAGGAAAATTTCTATCAAACTCTACTTTCCAAGCCTCTAAGGCTTTGATCTGACTATCATATCCTTTGATTGGAGGAATAAATCTATTAAAATATGCTCCAAAGATATTCATTCTGGACTAAATCTGATTTAACTTGCCTTTGAATAAAGGCAAAGTTACATTTATCATTTCAATCTCATCACCAACTTCTAGGACTTTTTTTGGAAGGTCATTCCAATGTGGTTGCAATGATGACAACCTTTCAAACAATTGTGTCCTACTAGACCATGTTCCAAAATAGGGGTTTAAAATAGAAATATAACTTGTAACTTCTGTTAGAATGAATTTAGAATAACTTAGAGGGGAGGGGTGAATCAGTTATCCTTAGGTCTAGCTGTAGAAAATAAAAACTTTCTATACTTCAGATCTACTCGGCAGCAATAGCATAAATCAACAACTTAATCATGCAGTTTACTGTCAATTAGCTTGTAGAAACATAACAGTAAGGCAAACCATAAGCATTCACACAATTTGACACAAGTATTTAACGTGGAAACCCAATATGAGAAAAACCACCAGTAACATGCTACCAAGTATTCACTCTTCTGAAGTGATGCCCTGTGAGGAGCCAACCCTGTTAAAGGTTATAGTAACACACTGCTAGGTGTGACCTGGTTAAAGGATTTAATCACCCTGTCAGGAGTGGCCTTGTTAGAGGACTTAGAACATTCCACCTGAATGTCACCTTGTTAGAGGATTTATACAAATGAATATTAAGTCAACCTTGTTAAAATATTTAACTGATACAATGGTAAGAAAGTAATCAGCAGTTTGTGATATGGTACATACAACTTACTTTGCAATTTAGATCCAATTACAACTCTGATGTTAACTTACTGGATAGCCTGCATTGTCATTTCAACCTTCTGATCTGCTTGGAAATCCATCAAACAATCACACATGCAACACTCTGCCTCTTCCTTTTTCCTTCTCTGCCAGATCATGCCAAATAGTAAATCAAATATGCAAACCTCTTGCATACACATACACTCATCACACACAATGAATAACCCCTTGAGTTTATCATACACCTCTTTGTCTAGGTTAGATAAATATTTTGCCGCTTAAACAAGATCGTAGATCTTAGGTTAGGTCAGTTCCAATGGATCATTCCATCTTTGCATTACATTTACTTCACCAAAGTAGTCTCTAATTAAATCTTGAAACCATGCATTAATTACGGTTACCCATACATTAAATGACGTGGATCAATCTTTAATTAACATTACATATCCCAATGAAATCAACTAAGTCAGCCAGAGATCTCAAATCTCATCAATAATCTAATTATTGTAAGTCAGCCAACATCACTGTTTCCACTTAGCAATTTCAATGGTTCTCAGCATTGAGAAACTTTTTCTCGTCACAAGAAACTTTACTAGGCACAAGCAACTTTTCTCAGCACAGAACAACCAAAAAAACTATCTTTGAAAGATAAACAACTAACTACTTTGCCACAGTGCCAACTGATCAAGTACCCCTTTATTTGCCTTAACTCAACCATTCACTTGGTCTTCTTGTTAAATCTTCTTCATCAACAATAGATATGGTACTCAAATAGATATCAATAGTCTCACCAATAAAGGTTTGACAGCAATGATAAAATAACAATTGCTTGCATTGTCACTTTCCAACAATCTTTGGCATTGATGGCAACACAAAATATTAAAACAATGATTTAACAAGCATAGTTACCAACCAATCCAAAATGTCACCTATGTTCCTTGATATGAATGAATTTTCATTAATGTCTTTAGCTTCATTCTAATTCTTATCTGTAAAACATTTCTCCCTCTATGTCTGTAATCACTGTAATCATCTGTGTCTAATCATCTATAGACTCCCTCTGAGTAGATAATCACTTCAATGTTTTCAATAATAACTTCTGCCTCTATGTAATTTCTCCCTCTTTGTAATCTCTCTTTCTCGGCAATCTCTTCCTCTTTATAGGTAATCTCTCCCTCTTTGACAACAATGCCAAAGACATCAATATCTTTATCATGTAGATCTTTAGTATCATGCTGATCCTATCATCTTGATTATGACTGATTTGTCTTTTGTGTCCTTGTTCATCTTCACAACTTTAGCCAACATCCAAAAGTGTGACTTACTGTGCATCGATGTGTCAGATATTCTGAATAAAATATTTGATGCAACAGTACCATACAGAACTTAATTAGCCTCAGTGAGGGTAATCACCCCCAATTTACCTCATAGATACTCATAAGCATCCTTGGGTAGTGCTTTTGTGAATATGTCTGCTAATTGTTCTTTGGTGTTCACATAATCCAGTCTCACTTCTTTACTCTAAACTAGCTCCCTCAAATAATGATACTTGATAGCTATATGCTTTGTCTTTGAGTGCATCATAGGATTTTTAGAAATATTAATAGCACTTGTGTTATCATAGTATATAACAACTAGGTCAGTGATTTCTTCCTTCGTACCTTTCAGTAGTATCTTCAACCACACAATGTTATAATAGTTAACTGTTGCTTCCACATACTCGACTTCAGCTATAGATTGTGAGGTGCAGTTATGTTTCTTTCTTGTATAGGAGATAAATCTCTTTCCTAACAGAAATGCTCCACCAGTAGTGTTTTTCCTGTCATCAACATTTCCAGCCCACTTAGATTCAGTGTAAATTCTGAGTTCAAACTTGTCATTCTTTTTGTAGTATAGACCATAGTCCTCAATTCCTTTCAAATATCTCAGAATCCTTTTGACTTCCATCATGTGAGTTTCCTTGGGATTAGTAGAAAACCTTGCAAAAATCCCAACAGTTAGGGAAATATCAGGCCTATTGTGTACAACATACTGTATTTTTCCAATCATTGATCTGTAGAGTGTTTGGTTCACTTCTTTTGTGTCATCATCTTTTGTCAGCTTCTGTCCAGTATCCATGGGTGTAATCATTGGTTTGGACTCTTCCATTCCAAAAGTTTTTAGTATCTCTTTGATATATTTAGATTGAGTAATATAGATACCATTCTTCATTTGATAAATTTGTAAGCCAACAAAGAATTTTATTTCACCAAACATAGACATCTCAAACTCAGTTTGCATCTCTGTTGCAAATTTCTGACATAACACATCTTGTCCACTAAATATGATGTCATCCACAAAAATTTCAGCTAATAATGTACCTTTTCTTTGCTCTATCTTCAAGTACAGGTTGTTGTTGTCATTGGTTCTTGCAAATCCAATCTTGATCAAGTAATTGTGCAATCTCTCATACCATGCTCTTGGCACTTGCTTCAATCCATATAATGTGTTGTGCAATCTGCAAACCATATCCCTTTTGTTTGGGTCTACAAAACCATCAGCTTTCTCAATATACACTTCTTCTTCCAAGATACCATTGAGAAATGCAAATTTCACATCCATCTAATAAACTTTGAATCCTTTATAGGCTACATATGCAAGTAAGGTTCTGACACCTTCCAATCTTGCAATTGGGGTGAAGGTTTCACCGTAGTCAATTCCTTCCTCCTGTGCATAACCCTTGCATACTAGTCTAGATTTGTTTCTTGTCACATCTCCATGTTTATTTAGTTTTTTCCTGACTACCCACTTTGTGCCAATTACATTTTTATCTTTTGGCCTAGGTACAAGTGTCCAAGTTTTGTTCTTCTCAATTTGTTCAATTTCCTCATTCATTGCTTGTATCCAATCTTTATTTTCTAAAGCATCTTTCACTATTTTGGTCTCAAATTCACATAACAGACATATAATTTTTCAACTTACTTCTTGTCATAACAGCAGAATCCTTTGACCCAATTATTTGATTAGAATTGTGATTTCTTCTCACATATTTTGCTAGGGTAGGCTCAGTCCTTGCTTTAGGTTCATCATTTATATTCGGTTCTGGTTGATTCTATGACTCGTCATCTCCATCAGATAGCATGACATTCACTTGCAGTTGCTTGGCAACTCCACTCTGTGACTCAGAAGGTGCATTTTGTTGTTCAGCAGTAGTCTTAGGTAGTGAATTAGAGTCTTCATCATCCATATATATGAATGATCTGTAGCTTTTAGGCTCTTGTGTACTTTCAGCTTCATTTCTTTCTGCAAACTCATCAATTCTTACATTTGCACTTTCAACAATTTTGTTAGTATTAGAATTCAAACATTTGTAAGCTTTGCTTTTCATTGAATAACCAAGGAATATACCTTCTTCACCTTTAGCATCTATTTTTCCATTTATGTTATCTTTCAGTATAAAACATTTGCTTCCAAATACTTTACACTAGGTGCATACCCATACCAAAGTTCATAAGTTGTAGCATCTGTACCTTTCTTGATTTGAACTCTATTTAGTGTATAGACTGCAGTACTTACAGCTTCTTTCCAATATTTATGTGTAACATTTTTCTCCATCATTAGTGTTCTTGCACAGTCCATAATAGATCTGTTCCTTTGTTCAACAATACCATTTTGTGGAGGAGTCCTGGGTGTGGAGATCTATCTCTTTATGCCTCGATCATTGCAAAACCTATTAAACTCATTAGAAATAAACTCTCCACCTCTGTCAGATCTTTATCATTTCAAAATTTTTCCTATTTCCTTTTCAACTTTAGCTAAGTACCATTTAAATAACTGAAATGCATCATATTTTTCCTCGAGAAACATTACATTCATCATCCTTGAATAATCATCAACAAATAGAATAAAGTATCTAGCACCACAGTAGCTTCTTTCTCCAATGGGACAACAGAGATTAGTATGGACCAATTCTAGAATTTCCTCGGATACATGTGTTTTACTTTTGAAACTAGACTTAGTCATCTTTCCTAGTTGACATTGTTTACACATAGCCTTCTCAGGTTTCTTTAGCTTAGGTAGCCCTCTGACCCTTTTTAGTTTACTATGCTTACCAAGTTATCAAAGTTCACATGACACAACCTCTTATGCCATAACCAAACATCATTGTACTGTGCAAACAAACATGTTTCTTCAGATAAATCCAGATAAAATAAGTTACCTTTAGTCTGA
>MU221002.1:322458-336917 GCA_018584345.1 Thuja plicata
TCTAAAAGCAGAATCAATCCCTTGTGGATTATAGTTATCATAATTTGACATTTCAAATGCAGTGAGTCTGCCTATCAGATTTTCCAGATTCAGATTATTTTTAGGAGTACATCTCAATTCTTGAATTTTAGAAACTCTAATATAATATACAGGAAGTAAATTTCTCAGTACCTTGCTCATAATGGTGTTCTCATCAATTGTTCCATTAGCCCCTCTAATGGCATTCACAACTTCTTTTACTCTACCATAGTACTGAATGACATTTTCACCTTCTTGCATTTTCATCTCATCAAACTTACCTCTTAGACTTTCTAATTTAGCTCTCAGCACATTTGTGTCTCCACCATAGATAGTTGCAAGTTTGTCCCACATCTGCTTTGCATTTTTCTAGCTCTTTATATCATCAAACTCTTAATAGCTCAATGAGGAGGCGATCTCCAACATTGCTTGATTGTGTTGTTGCTTTTCTTTTAGTTGTGCAGCTGTGAGAGGAGTAGTAGGTGGTACATAGGCATGTTCAATAAGTTTCTTAGCATCATCTCCAATACTAGCCAAATGTAGTTTCATCAAACTCTGCCATGTAGGGAATTTATCTTTGTTCAGCTTAGGAACCTCCTTCTTATACATCTTGATCTTTTCGCTCCAAGTACCTTCAAACTATTTTCAAGAGACCAATGCTCTGATACCAATTGTTAGAATTAATTTAGAATAACTTAGAGGGGAGGGGTGAATCAGTTATCCTCAGGTCTATATTTAGCAAATAAAAACTTTCTGTACTTCAGATCTACTCGGCAGCAGTAGCATAAATCAACAACTTAATCATGTAGTTTACTATCAATTAAAATTAGCTTGTAGAAACGTAACAGTAAAGAAAAGCATAAGCATTCACACAAGTTGACACAAGTATTTAACATGGAAACCCAATATGGGAAAAACCACCTATAACATGCTACCAAGTATTCACTCTTTTGAAGTGATGCCCTGTGAGGAGCCAACCCAGTTAAAGGTTACAATAACACACTGCTAGGTGTGACCTAGTTAAAGGATTTAATCACCCTGTCAGGAGTGGCCTTGTTAGAGGACTTAGAACATTCCACCTGAATATCACCTTGTTAGAGGATTTATACAAATGACTGTTAAGACAACCTTATTAAAGGATTTAACTGATACAAAGGTAAGAAAGTAATCAGTAGTTTGTGATCTAGTACATACAACTTACTTTGCAATTCAGATCCAATTATAGCTCTAATGTTAACTTACTAGATAGCCTACATTGTCATTTCAACCTTCTGATCTTCTTGGAAATCCGTCAAGCAATCACACATGCAACACTCTACCTCTGCCTTTTACCTTCTCTGCTAGATCATGCCAAATAGTAAATCAACTATGCAAACCTCTTGCATGCACATACACTCATCCACACACAATGAATAACCCCTTGAGGTTATCATATACCTCTTTGTCTAGGTTAGATAGATCTTTTTCCGCTTAAACAAGATCGTAGATCTTAGGTTAGGTCAGATCCAACAGATCATTCCATCTTTGCATTACATTTACTTCACCAAAGTATTCTCTAATTAAATCTTGAAACCATGCATTAATTACGGTTACCCATACATTAAATGACATGGATCAATATTTAATTAACATTACATATCCCAATGAAATCAACTAAGTCAGCTAGAGATCTCAAATCTCATCATTAATCCAATTACTATAAGTCGGCCAACATCACTATTTCCACTCGGCAATTTTAATGGTGCTTGGCATTGAGAAAATTTTGCTTGTCACAAGAAACTTTACTCGGCACAAGCAACTTTACTCGGCACAGAACAGCGAGAAAAACTATCTTTGAAAGATAAGAAACTAACTAATTTTCCAGAGTGCCAACTGATCAAGTACCCTTTTATTTGCCTTAACTCAACCATTCACTTGGTCTTCTTGTTAAATCTTCATCAACAATAGATATGGTACTCAAACAGATAACAATATTCTCACCAATAAAGGTTTGATAGCAATGACAAAATAACAATTGCTTGCATTGTCACTTTCCAACAACTTCAACATGTAAAATTGGAAGTTTAATATATGCATTCAAAGTTAGATCAGTCTTATTCTTCAAAACATCAATCCTGTGCTAGAAGATGCTCATTAACACCCCTAAGACTATTTTATTATGTGCTATAATTTTTTTATCTTTTTCTGCATTCTCCCCCGTTAACTTTGTTTGGGTTTCTTCATGAACAACCTCCTTAGGTGATGCTGGGATAACCTCAGGTTTCTCCATTAACTGTTGAGTTAATTCTCTAATTGTTTTCTCTAAAACACAAATCTTAATCTAACATAGCTCCCTATCTTTTGAAAGCACACTGGTCTCTTCTATCAGAGTATTATATCTCTGAGATATTTGCTATGTTTTTGCCACATTTAATTGAGAAAAAGGTGATAACACTTGTGATATCTCCATGTCATTGGTGTTATTCATAGACCACACAATCTTGCTACCTACCATGTTTTCCTGAATATTTAGTAAAGCTATCTTCTGATCCTTAGGAGCTAGGCTCCACATAGCAATAGCCTAGGATTTTGGATCATAACCAAATCCCTTTACCAGTTCTCCAACTTGGACTTATGATGACAATTTTAAGTTCATTTTTTTCCTTATTTGATCAATAATAAATGTTGAGGCTAAATCCTAGCCCTCAACATGTAGCATCCCACTAGTCCTAACCATTCTCCTTTCTTCCTCTGGAGAAATATCCTTTGTTTCAAGATCATAATCTTGTATAGCCTGTAAGGCTTCTGCTATTACTGGCTCTCCTACATCTAACTGAAGTTGTCTTCCAACTTCCTGCTGCTTATGCCACATAAGGAAGTCTTTAAATTCCTTGGTTTTTATGAAGTTATCATCATCTAGGAACTATTGCTGATGAATTACCCTTTCATCAATGCATGCTTTAAGAGGAAATTCAACATTCTCCTCTTCATCCTGTTGCAACTTTTTTCCTTTTCTAATCTCCTTTCTTAAAAACTGATCATATGGCCTATTTTCAGGAATAAGGGCACTAATTTTATCCTCTTTCTTCTCTCTTCTCACACAAACCATTTCCTAGGAAGGCTCTCCAATTTCAACTTTTTACTTTTTGAAAGGAGGTTCATTAGTAACCTTTGTTTCTAGGACCTCTGTCAGGTCACTCATATTCTCATCTCTTGCTTGTTCTTCTTCATTTTCTTTATTTACTGGTGGGGCAATAGGTGAAGGGTAGCCTTCATCACTGTCATCATCATACTCTGATTCAAAATTCTCTAGCTGACCTTTCTCAGAAACTACAAGTGCTTCCTCTAATTGATTGCACAAGAAAGTATGAGACTCAATCATAGCATCTATCCTCTTCAAATATGGTAAATCAGGAAAGAAACCTCCAAATGATAATCCTTTTCTCTTTACCTGCCTTTCCAGGTCCATTAATTCTTTGATTTTATTTTCTCTTGAGATCACCACCTCATCCTCAATAATATTTCTAATAGCATTCTCTTCTATGAATTCTTCATGTTCATAAGTGTAAGGAATAGTAGGGGTTAGGAGCTTCTTGGCACTTACAACGAAACCCTTTGTATTAGTGTACCTATGCAATGCTACACCCATCCTGTAATGGTTTAACCAGTTGTTCACTAAATCTATGGCTCTCTTGCCAATATTAAATTGATATACTTTGAACTGCCTGGGGGTGAATGTTCCTTTTCTGTGAGGAGCCAGATGCTCCTTATCTGTCAACATAAGTTTCCACACAAACTCCATTTCTGGAATTCTGGTAGGGACATGAAATGGCAGTATGTGTGGTGGATGTATACATCCATACACTCTGATCATGGTAAAAAAATTATCCAAGAAGAAGTCACCCCAGTTGTGATCTCCAGGCCACTTGTCTACATATTAACAAGGCCTTAATAATTGTAGTAACTTTGCTAGAAATCTGGTCTTATTTACCCCTATGCACTATAGTAATGGATAAACTATCCAATTTTCAAATGCACAGAAGTCACAATCCCTAGTAGTATAATTCCAAATTCTTATCCAAAACTAAATACAGGTGGGCTGACCTTGGTAAACTCTTTGTGGCATCAAATTATCTAAATCCATAATAGGTTGGTTGTAATACACTAGTAAATGCATTAGGATGGAGTAATGTAAAAACTTTGGCTCCTTTTCCTTTTTCTTTATGGCCACAAACCCCTCATGCATCTTATTAATTATATTCTAGATATAATCATATGTTGTGTTAGTATGAATATCTTGCAAGTCTAGGGTAATCATCAAAACATCTGTAGTGATTCTCTCTGAACCCCTGTCCCTTCCTAGTACTCTGCAGAGTGCAAAAGCAATGTATTTGACATAATGGTTTAAATCCTTATAAGCATAAGGAGCAAGTCCTGGCGTGGGGGAAATATAGTTCTTAGTCTACCTAGGAATGTGTCTTTGTACTAGGCCTTTGACTACCCTAGCCTGTTTCTCATATCTAGCTTCCTATTTCTTCAGGTCTATTTCTACTGCCATAGGGAAGTAGAGATTGAAGGCTTTCATAAAGGAATTCTTGTTTAAGGCTAGTAACACGGTGCCATCACTTCTCTTGATTGTCTTAGAAATTTCATCATAAATATTCGCTAAGGCTAAAACAAGATCAGTGTCTATGAATACATCAAGGACAATTAGCCTAGCTAACCCACAAGTCCAATGGTTTGACACAGGTACAGCTTCATCAAAAATTTTATAGAAATAATTGAAAAGAGAATAACCTGATGATCCTGGAGTTTTGGCATCTTAGATGTATGCTAGGTCATCAATCAAGACATCGTCCTTTGACTTCTTGTTCTGTGTTGATCCTAGTCGTAATTGCAGAACTTCATCTAAGAAATTCCTCTTACCATTTGCTTCATTCTCCATTTCTTCACTTCTCCCACTGGTGGAAGCTACACTGACTGCTCTACTCATCTTAGCTGTTTGTTTCTATCCACCATTTTTACCGATACTGAAACAAATCTATTCACTAGAAACCCTTATTGTTGCACTATAATACACTAAAAATAAATATAGGCTCTGAAAATTAATCAAATTCCTTGAATTTTGAACTGAGAACCTCAATTTTCTTGAATTTTCAAAAGCTGGTAACTCTCCTTTTGCAACACTGACAGCTTGGTGATTTCTTTGCTCTATATTTTGAAAGCAATGTAAATGATAATGATACTCATATCATCTATTTATGGAAAAGAATGATCAAAGTATGTAACTCATAATTGGGTAATCCCATCACTTCTATCTTCAATTCATCACACTGTGACTTCAATGCTTTCCTAGCCGTAGCCTCTGATTATGAAAGGAAATCAAATTTCAAATGAGTACAGAATTGATGAAAATCCTTATTAATTCTGGCAAGAGGTCAATTTTTTTCTAATTGGCTGATTCTCAGACATCTCAGCTACCTTTCCAAGTTGTCATAACATTTTTGAATTCTTATTGGTTAATGACTTTTTGACTTTGGCCCATCAGCAACTGTATTATCTTTATCATGCTTAACTTTTACTTTTCCCATTTAGCGACCTTGCGACAACAACTTATCTCCATGTCAATGAGAAAAATTCTTAACTATTGTTGTTTTCCAAGACTTGGCAATACAAGGTTTTATTAACTTCATCTTGAATCCTGATTACCATCTTGCGATCATGCGACTTTTAAAAGCTAAGTTGCTAAAAGATTTACATTTACTCAAGGTTTACTCTGAGACTACGCGATCACCATTGATCTCTTTTTAATCTAATGCTCTTTGCTAAATCTAGTAATATTTTGATATGATCATAAACTACTCTGAGACTTCGTGACATAAGCATTATACCTTTACTTTTACATTTAAATTCTTTCTAGAGACTATGTAACTAGAACTTGTCTCATTATCACTGAACAAATTTCACTTTATCATATCCATCAAGATATTTCCCGACTACCATTGATCTTTTTTATTTCAGCATCTGACGGTCAGTATTAAGTATCATAATATTTATATCTTATCTTAATATGTCTTGAGTCCTGGCGACTAAAGTATAATGTTACCTTTATTTCCTTTTGTCTCTTAGTCGCTGGAAGAAAATTCACATAGCCATCTTATTTGGAGACTTCCTAACAACCATTCGATCTAGCTTGACGACATCTAACGGTTCCCACTAAGTCTTGTAAATTTTATGTAAACTCTAAATCATCATAAGACCTAGAGACAACACTATTTTTCTCATAATCGCCAAATGTTTTTATTTTATCAAACTTTAATCAGAGACCACGCAACTATAACCTTTATCTTTATCATACTTAAATACGTGTCTCAATGTTATTCCTTGTTTCCTGATCGCTGAATAATTGTTGACTCTTCAAATACTATAAGAGACTTCACATTATCCATTAGATATTATTTTGATCGAATGACTTTCTCCAAATCCCACAATCTTTTCTTAACTCATCTCTTGTTCTGAGACTAAGCGACAATAGAATAATTTTAACACTTGAACTTAACTCAAAACCATGGGTTATATTTGGAGACAATGCGCCTGCATAAGCTCAAAGTCATGAGATAAAATCACTAACCCTGATCCTATTTGGAGACAATGGGACCACCATTGGATCTTTCATTCAAATGGACGGTCCTCGCTAAGTCTCGTAACCTTTAAAGCATATTCTTTTCCATTAAGAGGTAGCGCAACAAAGCCAATTTACTAAGTCTCATAATCTTATGGAATATTCTCTTTCTTTTTATGAGAATTAGCGACTATCCTTTTAAGCACATACAATTTGTTTAGGACTTAAGTGCCAAAAAGTAACTTCAAAATAGAACCCGTTTAAGAAAATTAGGGATTTTTTGCATTTTTGACTAAAAATGACTAGGGTTTAGGGTTTCTGGTATTTTCAACTAGGTTTCAAGCAAAAACAACTCCTGCAGTGGCATAAAAGAAATTTCAAACATGATTTTTTAAACTTCTAGGCATAAGAATGATAGGCATCTTCAAAATTTTACAGGGCAAACTCAAAAATAGGAAATACAATGAATAGTGGCTTCTAATTCCCTCTTCTCTCTCTCCTCTCCAAGTGCTTCTCTCAATTCCTCTATCTCCCATTTAATTTAGTTCTTGGGTTCCATACCTCTAGTCTCTCTCTTCTCCTATCTCCCAAAAAGATCTACTTAGTGATATCTAATACCAAATGATGCAGAGGGTTGGGTGGAAAGATGAAACAAGTTTAAAGATGAATGGTTTGTACACTAGTCCCAATAGCCCACAAGCCACTCTAATGCTTCCAAATGATCAAAGAAACTTCCCCATGCCCAAATATTATGTATTTGGTTATTTTATGCTGCATCCAAGTGGATTCAAAAAGGTTAAATAGACTACAACCACACCCAACACTCTTAACTCGCCAAACAATCCTATTAGGCCTAGGCTTTCTAGTATCCCTACAATGACTTAATTCTATAATTTCCTCACAATTTATCCAAAACAATCTATAAACACATTAACTTTTTAGACACCCATTATCCCATAAGTCAACATATCAAAATATTTTATGTTTTTTTTTTTAATTAACTATCCAATCTTCACACTATACTCTATTTGTAGGCCTAAAAAGTGTCCAAATAACAAAGCAAGTACATCATAAACTTAATCCCCGACTCTAAAAATCTCAACACTCTTCTAAAATGTCCCTAAGAAAAGTAATATCAACTCAATTTGATCCTATGACCTTCACAAACCCAAAAGCACCAAATTGGCTTCAAACAACCCTCAAAACTAGGGCTTCTCCAATATCTGACCTTGAACCACTTACTCATCCAAAAAATAATGGATTCACCATTAAAATTAAATACAAAAACACTTACAATCATTAAACATACCCCTTGTTCAACTAGATTTATCGCTGCTACACCTATCCAAACAATTTGATCAATTTTCTCATGCTTCTCTCGATGATCACCCAGTTTCCACAGTTCAACTGCACATCAACATATTAGAAAACTATAATACAATGTAAGTATAGGTAATTCCAAGAGAATCAGTGTTCAACATTCATGGAATGACCATGTTTCTTTCAAACAACCAAACTGTTATTAGAAATTAGAGAATTTCTTGACTGTTAGCACCAAATTTGTTGAAAACTAAACCAAACAAGTCTCGGAACATTCAAGGTGCTTTAAAATAATGATATGAATATCCTTAATACATTTTAAACCTTCAATGTTCACCTATAAATGCAACGAAGCCATAAAATGTATAAAATACAGTGTTTTATTGAATTCTCAATTACAGTCCGTACACCCAGGCATTCACTATGTCGTACAATGATAATGTTCATCCTTATAAAACTCCTACTAACTTCCTCAACCAATTTGGATTATTTGGAATTCTTTTTAAACATTAAAAAATCCCTAAAACTACTTCCTCCCCCCCCCCAACATCCTTAACTAGTCGTAGAGACTAAATACTTAAATTTTCATTTTTTACAAAATAGCCTAATGCCTCTTTAAATCAAAAACCACTGCCTCCTAAGGGTTTAAAACATCTAATTAACCATTCCTAAGGTCTCCTAAAATCCCTATATGTCAAATCCTTATTACATTCATGATTTTAGTCCTAAGGTCCTTATCACGACCTTCAGGACATTATACAAACTTGTTAGATTCATTTCTCCCATGTGTCATAATAGGCTCCAATACATCATAGTTAATTATATTTGTCTTCAAAGTATTCATGCCTCCTTGGTGAATCCTTGATGGATCCATGATGTTTTCATCCTTCTAGGTGACCCTGCACCACTCCACTTGTATTGGATTGGTAGTATTAAGAGGGGTTGGAGCATAGAGTTTATAAGGACTTTGATTTAGATTGTGCCAAGATCCTTGAAAAATTCCTTGATATGGTGGTCTATTTCCTTGATATTGTTTCCCTTGACCTTGGTATTTCTAGTTAGATCCTTGATACTATTGATAAGGTGGTCTAGGAGCTTGATACTACTTTTTCATGATTTTCAACTCTTTTTCCCAAGGTTTTCCATAAGGTCTCCATGTTTTGTTGATTACCTTTTATCTCAAGCAAGTCTTGAGAAGGTCTTGAAACTACTTATTCATGATTTGAAAAAGGTTGGGGAGATGATGCAGTAGGAAAAGGATTGAATGGGGGTATTTTTAAAGGAATTTTAGGCTGGACATTAGGAAAAATAGGTATAGGTGGCCTTGGGGCTATCTTACCAGCTTGTATAAGGCTATTTTCATCTTTAATGGCTATCCCAAAAGCTTGGGGTAGTGAGGTACCTCCCATAGATTGGATCATAGTTGTGATATCACTATTAAAACTTCTCAAATAATAAAGAAAATCTTGATTTTTTAAATGCCTTACTATGGCAAGGATCCTATCCCATACCTTCTGAAATCTACTGTTGAAGTCCATCATTTTCTCTTGAGGAGCACGTTTGATTATAGTAAGCTACTCCAACAAAGACAAGTACTCTGACTTGTCTTCAAAATGTCTAGTCAGCAGTTCACCAAGCACATCCCATGAGTTAATCGATGCAACAACTAAATTCATAAACCATTCCAAAGTTTTCCCTTTCAAGGATGTTGCAAAAAACTTGATAGCCCCATGTACTTGAGTAATATGATGCACATTGCAAATGGTAGCTATATCTTTGATATGATCAAAAATAATAGTTTCACCTTCACCACTGAAATTATGAAAAATCTTTAAGGCTTCCAATGGTACATCATGATGATTTAGGAAATTCAAAGGACTGCCTTGATTGAAAGGCGCAAATGCAAATCTTCTTACCATAGCTATAGGTTGAACTTCAATTTACTGATGATGAAAAAGAGGTTAACCTTGTAAGTTGATTGTGATTCCTGTTATGAGGGTTGAAATAACATATTCTTTAGGTTAAAATGATCCTTTTGAGAAATTTGGGCTTACTAAATGCCTTCTAATAGCTTGGATATCAATATTATTAGACCTAGCTCAGTCTAATGGTTGATTCTTTGCCAGGACTCATCCTCTTTTTCTTGGAGGATCTAATTGCAAATACTCACAAGAATTTGAACTCTTGGTCTAATTCCTTCTTATAAATACTAGACAAGCATTGGTCTTTTTTTATTTACACAGAGTCACCAGATATGGTAAATGATAACCTCTTTTAGGCTAGTAACTTGCTTCTAGCATATCCAAACAACAAGAATTCTAAGATATTCTAACCGGTGTCTCACCGGGCATGCCAAAAACTATTAAGGACTGAAATTTCACCCTCATCAATCTTGCATTAAGACTAAAGGATTTAAGGACAACATGGATAAACTCCTAGGTGGTGGGATTTCCTATGCATAGAGTGAAACTATATATCCTAGGCTATTTCCTTTTTGATGTTTACCTATCCAAAACTTGAACTAAAATAGAAAATTTGATGGAAATGAGATAGAAGATGCATAAAGGAAAACTTAAACCTTGAACAAAATATAATCAACTAGGTGATACACCAAAGATGATGTAACTATAATAAAGCTCTAATCACAAGGGAGTTCTTAAAGGAAGACAAGTTTACCCATATGACACAAATATGGTGATTTAGACAACTTACATATTAGTGCTTCATAAGGAGGATTCACAACTTCATTTCATTAACAGGTTAGGAGGATGAATAGACTTCACATTTAACCAAATTATGGAGAAACTTTTGAAATCACACCTTATAAAATATGTAAGATGCAATGCAACCCACTTAAAGATGCATAAAAGAGAAAAATAATTGCATGATCCAAAGGATGAATTCACTGCAAGGAAACATCAAATCCTAAACTATATACAATAATGTGAATTCAAACAATGTCTGCAAAACTATGATCTTTATTCAAGACTTCAAAGGAAATTGATATCATACCAGTTAGAATGGGTAGCCATAGCCTGAGAGAAAGCCAGAGGATCAAAAATCAATCACTTCTTATTTTCTTTCAAAATGTGGGAACCTTTAACTCTAAAGCCTGACCTTGCTTTTAAATAAAAAACCAACACCAATTTCAAATTAAACAACAAATAAATTCTCTGTGAACTGAGTATCAACTAGACTGATTAGGAACTAAGCTACAAAAAGGATGAAGAAAAATAAGATCTTGTTATAATTTGTGGCCCAAAAAACATGCAAAAAAATGAGGTAGAATATTTTGTAATTTGGTGTCAACTAACCAATGTACCTTCTAAACTAGAGTCGAGATGCCACTAATTGCATTTAAAATAGGTCATTAACCCTTGTCTTGAAGGAGTATGCAAAACAAAGGGTTTTAACTCGATAGATCTTCTTTAGAAACCATTGAAACCCTTTTCATGCACCTAAAAAGGACCACCACCTTTATCATCATTAAACGAAACCCTAACAAACTTTAGAAGTAATCTACCACCTTTTGACAATTATGAGACAGTAATCTTAAAGTTAGTAAGATGGTACATATTTAGCCACTACCTTGACCCCACCTGTTACTATGTGGCAACACCTTACTTGGTCCGTAGGCCCCATTCACCACCCATGAACTACTTTGTCCCTACCTCATTATGTACACACAACAACATCTCATAATCACGTGGCTTTTATCTTTATTGTAACTTCCTCGGTGAGATTACAACAACCATTAGATGTGCCTTCTTTTTAATCTCCTTTTGAGCACTTTCTAAGCCGCTCGGCTACCACATGACACTCTTGTTGATATTGTGGCGACTGATCATGTAGTAGGTGTTGATATTGTGGTGACATGTTTGGTAGTTTCCGGAGGTGAGGGGTGGTATCCCTGAACTAGAGGCCAGCCCAAAGGGCCAAATTTTTTTGGTGCTTTTTTGGGAAAAAGATTTACATTTTTGGGAAAAAGAAGACCGACATTGTAAAACCCTAAAATGGTCAATTTTAGACGTTTCCCTAAGATGCATCTTATAAGCATTTGAGATGAATAATGCAATGTAATGTTGTACTATTTTGTTGGATAATAAGAAAGGTTGGATGGTTGTGTATGTGGATGTAGCCCAGGTTTTTTGGGATAACCACGTTAAATCTGTGTGTTATCTATGTTTAGTTTCTTTCTTCTATTGTTTCTATGTATAACTATTTATTCTTATATTATTCCAATTCTGTCAAACCTTGACAACTCTGTGTGTGTGTGTGTGTGTGTGTGTGTGTCAGACCGCAAGATCACAATTTGGTGACACCTATCTAGCTAGCCCCACTATGTCTCTCTATGATTCTCAGCCATGCATCACTCCCTCTTTATCATGCTATCTTTCTCTCTCCTTGGTGTGTCAGACCGCAGGACCGCAAGCTTGTAACACTTGGCTTGGTTGGCCCCCACTCTTCCTCTTCTCTATCTGACCACATAGAATTGCCTAATTTTTCCACTGATCTACCTAGTCATCTACCACATGGGAATGGGCCACCACATTTCGGCACCTCACTATCCTATGTGGGGTTTCTTTGTCCTCCTAACTTGGATCACGGGTTAAATATAGTTTGACACCTATCTTCTTCATCTGACTCATCCTAGCTATATGGCACTGCCTTGGTTGCTTTCTTGAGTAACCCCACACTACTATGTGACATGTCCTCATGATCCCATGAACTTTCTCTTTCCTTGGCCTGTGAGAACACAGTATTATGAGTTGTTGCCATCTAGCTTCCTTCACTTTCCTTGGGCCCACAAAATATCATTTCTGACCACCAGCTATCCACCATATGAATTCCTTGTGCATGATTGGTCTTCCAAAATGCTCTTTCCTTTTTCTACTTCTTACTTTCACATTGGGTTATAAAAGTAACTAATAAATTATCTATATTGTGAATGTGGGATAAGGCTTATAAGCTTATAATCTTTTCTGCACACCCAATGTGCTTTCTTTATTTTACTTGACTATACCTCTTCAATGCACATTAAGAACACCATGAAATCTTCTCCTACAACTGTATCACATCTCCCAAAGGCACATTGAGCTCAAAATCTTATAGGAGCCCATTTTATCCACATGTTTATTGATAGACAAACTATCTTCCAAACAAAATTGCATTAATGGTGGGAATTTTGGTAACATTTCTGGTGACCTCTCAGGGGTGTTTTCCTGTTAAACAAAAAAATAGTAGCCTTGTGCAATCCATTGGGTTGTGAGTTGGTTTGTAGGAAAACCCTATTCATGGAAGGTCAAAACCCTAAAGTTTATATCAGTTAGGTCTTCAACTTGAAAACAATTATACAACTGATGGGATCAGTTCCCCTATTATGAAAATGAGGTGTATTTTCAGTATGATTAAATCTGATATGCTTTAAATATGTCTATTGGAATTTAAACTTGGTTTTATCAGGATGTATTTTGAAGAAAACTTAGGAAAAGATGGAAAACTGAGACATTTAAGACTAAACAAAATGTGCAACAACACTTATTGAACAAGGAAAAAATCCCTAAACTATAGTGCAAGAGCACTTATTGAAAGCTTGAAAACCTACTTTAACATAGAAAAAGAATACCTCAAAGAAATGCTTGAGGTGTATACCATTTACTGGTATAAGCAAAAATTCTCCTTTCATGGTGGAAAACTAGAATGAATTATGATCCTTGCACTCTATAATCAGGAATGGTCCACTTCATATGCTATCAAACTTTGTATGTCTACCTAGTGTTTTCTTTAACTCATTTCACCTGAGGACTAGGTCTCCTTCTCTGAAGATTTTCAGAGTTTTCTTCTTTTCAAAGAAACTCTTGGTTTGGAGCTGATGATATTCTAACTACTTCATTTATTTATCCCTTATTGCTTCCAACTCCATCAACTGACAATATCTTACCCCCATTGGATCAGCCTCTTCAAATAGCATTAGTTGAGTAGCTAAGTCTAATGTTGGAATCTCTATAGAAATAGGCAACTAATCTTTTTTTCCATACACTAGGACATAAGGGGAATTACCAATAGATTACGTTGGTGTTATCCTATCAGCCCACAAGGTAGATTTTAACTTGGTATGCCCATATGTTTGGTTATTATTAAAGTGTTCTTTTGATGATCTTAATCAGATTCGTAATAGTTTAATCAGCTAATCCATTACCTTGTATATAGTAATTTGATGAGGTTTTGAGGTAGATACCATTATTCAAAGCCCAATCAATGACCCTTAGTCCAATAAATGCTAAAGAATTATCTGAAATGATTTAATTAGGAACACCAAATCCAGTCACAATGCCCTCATAGAAATTAAGGACAGCAGTCTTTGTGTGTAAGAAAATACACCTTCATGAAATAAAGAATGAAAGCAACAATTCTATGGAAAGATAAACAAGTTAATCTAAGAATTGAAACTAAACAATCTATATCATCTCATGGTTCTCTATCCAAGATTTGTTAAGAGAGCTCTTAGGCTTAATCTCTC
>MU221002.1:345245-363098 GCA_018584345.1 Thuja plicata
GTCCATTATGGCTTGTACCTTTTCAGGATCCACTTCAATGCCTTTTGCTGAAACAATGTAACCTAGGAGTTTTCCAGATTGTACCCCAAAAGCACATTTCTTTGGGTTAAGTCTCACCTTGAATTTTACTAGCCTTGTAAAAATCTTTTCAAGTATGGATAGATGATCTTTTCTTTTATGTGACTCAGCTAAAATGTCATCCACATAATCTTCCATAAAAGTGTGCATCATGTCATGGAAAATGGTAGTCATGGCTCTTTGGTAAGTGGCTCTGGCATTTTTGAGACCGAAGGGCATTACATTCCAATAAAAAGTACCTCGTGGCCATGTAAAAGTTGTCTTCTCTTGATCCTCAGGTGCTATGAAAATTTTATTATACCCACTGAATCCATCCATAAGTGAAAACATAGAATGACCTGTTGTGAGATCTACAATAGCATCAATGCTAGGTAAGGGAAATTCATCTTTTGGACAAGAAAGGTTTAAATCTCTAAAATCTGTGCAAACTCTTATTGTTTTATAATGTTTGGTAATTGGTACAATATTGGAGATCCATTCGGCATATGCTATTACTCTTATAAATCCTTCCTTGAGCAATTTCTCCAATTCAGCTTTGACTAATATAGCTATGTGTGGATGCATTTTTCTCAACTTCTGCTTTACGAGCTTAACCCCTGGTTTCACATTTAAGTGATGCATTATGAAACTTGGATCTAATCTAGGCATCTCAGCATATGACCATGCGAAGTTGATTTTTTTCACTTGAAAGAATGCAATGAACTCTTCTCTTTCTAAAGAACTCAAAAATGTTGCTAAGTGAATGAATTTAGGATCCTTTTCTGTTCCAATGTTGACCTTTTCTGTGGGTTCAATAAGTATAGGTTATCTTTCATCTTCATGAGCTGGCAATGTGTCCAACCTCTCTCCCTTAGGTGCCAAAGTTGGGTTTTCACCTTCGGAAACATCCTTTATTTTTACTTTTTTTGGGTCTAGCACTACCACATGGTGGTTTTCACCACTAGACCTTCTCATTTTTTTGTATATTTTTTCTTCATCTTTTGGATTAAGAGGTTGAACATCTTCCCCTATCATCATGTCCAGAGTGAATTCATTGGTGGAAGAGTTGGGTTTGACCACATTTAGGTATAAGGCCATTGAATTGTCATTTGGGAAGTAGAGTAAGTCATTTGACTCAGACAGATCCCAATCGATAAGTTTGGGATACATTAAGGAAAAAGAATCATGGAGTGGGCTTTCATTTGAAGGAGTTAAGGACATGACTTCATTAGATGGTTCATACATTGTATCATCATGGTCTATGACATGTGCCTCTTCAAGATGTTCCATGGAAGAAGGATCAAAATCCTCTCCATCAGAGTCCTCTAAGATTTCTATGGGAAAGAAAGCATGTGGATTAAACACTAGGGTAGAATATCCTACCCACAAAGGTACCCAAGGTTCACCTACCCATTGAGTGAAAAGAGGTGCTTTTTCTATGTTGACTTGTTCAGGTTCACTTGATGTTTGAGTTAAATTTGACCCTTGAGCCATATGTTCTGCATTTTCAACTTTAGGAGGAATTCCATAAGTGTGAATGGTATCAACCTCTATGTCATGACAAGATTCTTTGGACAAGGAATCTCACTCATAGTCTTTAGAATCATCTTCACTTTCAGAACCTACCATATGGATATGTGCACGGAAATCATGCATGGGACTTGAACTTTCTCCTTTATGTTGAAAACTTATGTCGGCTTTCTCTTCTTTGGCTCTCCAAACTGGTTCAATAGGTTCTAACAACCCTCTATGTCAAACTCCTAAGGGTCCTCTTCCCTTATACCCAATTTTATTCATGATATCAAATCCTTTTCCATATTGATTAGTTTGGATATTCATATGTTGCACCCTTTCATTGGAATTATCTTAATTATCATCATCTTTATAGAGCCATTGTAATACCTCATCATCTTCTTTGTCTATTTCTTGTTTGTCACATTCCCTCACAAAATGGGCATTGTACTTATGAGGTTGATGATCTTAGGATGGTTTCCCATGTGTCCTTGGGGATGTAGGTAAATCAAAGAGGGAAACAGAATATTCCCCTACTCCTTTTGAGTTAATTTTACATTGTTTTTCAAATTGATGCATTACGTCACTCATCTTTTCATAGTGATCTTTCTTAGTTTGTTCTCTTTCTTCCTTAGTGGGTTTAGAAGATTCCAATCTCAATGTTGAAGTCTGAACTGAAGTATCCTTTGAATTTGAACCCTCGTAACTCATCTTTTCTTTTCCTTTAGTTGATGTAGTTGAGTTAGTTTGAATAGGGTTGGAGTAGATGTGACTCTTGATGTTGGATCTGATTTTTCTTCTTTGGCTTCTTCCATGATAATATTAGGAATAACTCTTTCCCTATTGTGAGGAATATACAATTCATGACTTGGCTTTAAAGTATTACAATATTGGAATGGTTTTGAATCTCCTCCAATTGTGACCTCCTCCCCTAGGTATGCAAATTTTATGCATTGGTGATATGTAGAAGGTACCACTTGCATCTCGTGTATCCAAGGCCTTCCTAGTAAGATGTTGTAGGTCAATTTCATGTCAAGGACCTGAAATATAGTGTCCTTTTTGATAGCTCCCACTTGAATTGGTAGAATGATCATCCCCTTAGAAGACCATTCCTCTTCATCATAAGCCTTAATAGTTATTTGCTTCTTTGGATCAATGGAAGACTCGGATAAACCTAATGACTTGACAAGGTTTAAAGTGCAAATATTTAGACCAGCTCCACTATCTATGATAACTCTCTTAACCCTATGTCTTTGGATTAATACCTCAATATGCAAGGGTAAGTTTTGAGGATGTGTGATAGACATGTCATCTTGCTCTGAAAAGCAAAGACAATGAGGGGCTATGAGGTGTCCTACCATGTTCTGAAATTTGTCTTCCTCCAATTTTATAGGAACCGTGGCCTCACATAAGGATTTTTCCATAATCTCCTTGTGATTAGGAGATAATTTTAATAACTCCAAAATGGATATTTGGGCTGGAGTATTTTGCAATTGGTCCACCAAGCTATAAGGATTTGTGGTGGGTGGTGTTTGTTTAGCCAAAATGATTGGTGTCTTAGGGCCAATAGTAATAGGATTACCTCCTTGTAAGGTAACCTTTGAGGCTTGCCCCCTTGTGATGGAATTAGCGGACCCTTGAATAGGTTGGTCTTTAACCACAACAACATTTATGGTATTGTCATAAGTATGAGCAAAGTTAATATTATGACTGCCTTTTACATTATTTGCATTGTTTCCTCCATTGTTGGAATTTGAAGATTCTCCCTTTTCATGCTTATAAAAAGGAGTTTTAAAGGTTGTGTGATCTTCATTAGTTTTAGGTCCATCCACCTTTATCACACCATTGTCTATGAGATCTTGTACCACATGTTTGAGGCGTAGGAAATCATTAGTCTTATGTCCCCTATTTCGATGATAGTCACAATGGTTGTTTTCATTCCACCAGTTTGGCTTGATGTGAGGTTCATATGGTTGAGCCTTTGGTAGATTGATAAGCTTATTTGCAATAAGTGTCCTTAATGAATTTTCTAATGGTTAACCCAAAGTAGTGAATGTCCTTTTGGGTGTAGGTGCAAAGAAAGGTTTAGGCTTAGGAGCCCCTTGATTATTCCCAAAGTTGTTATTTGTGTTGTTGTTGAAGGGAACTTTGGGTGCTTGATTCACATTATTGGCTTGAGTTGAATTTTGAGTGAGATTAAAAGGGATAGCCTTTAAATTATTAGCCTCTGCCACTCCATCATTAACCACTCCTTTACTGTTGTTATTCCTTGTCTAATATCGACTATTGTTGTTGTTGTTGTTATTCCGATTTTGATTGGTGTTGGAGGTATTGTTGTTGTTGTTATTCTTGTTATTTTTATAGAGTTTGATTTCTCAACTTTTCACCAATTCCTCTTCTTTTGCCACCCCATTCTCAATTAAGTCTTGGAATGATCTAGGACATTTTAGCCTTAGTCGATAGTTCATTTCATGATTCAATCTATTCACAAAGATATCCATCTTTTCCTTTTTGGGTACACTTCGAGGGTATCTAGCAAGTACTGCCCTCCATTGTTGTAGGAAAAGTAGGAATCCTTCTCCATCCCTTTTCTTGGTATTGCATAGATTGAGAATTGTAACCTCATGCTTGATGTTATAAGAATAGTGAGTTACAAATTTAGAGGCCAATTCCTCAAAGGTTCTAATACCGGAGGGTAATTTTGAGAACCATTCCATTGCCATGCCTCCCAAACTTATAGGGAATAACCTCATGAGGTAAGTTGTGTCATGCATGAATTCTAAACTTAGGGCACAAAATTCCCTTAAGTGATCTTGAGGATTAGATGTTCCTTCATATTTATCATATTTCAGATAAATAGCATTTGTTGGAAATGGTGTATCATGACTAAGGACTTGTCAAATGGAAACAGACACAAGGCTTCAATAGAAAAAGGTTTAGGAGCCCCACCTTGTTTCAATGTGTCCAATTGTATTTGAAAAAGCTAGAATTTTTTGTTCATGATATCAATGGGGTTAGACTCTACTTCTTCTTTCTTGAGTTTTGTGAAATCATAATCGTGTGGAAGTTTGAGACCTGTTTGTGCTAGGTCTAAGAAGTATTTCTCTTTATCTTTTTCCAATACTTTATCCATGAGTATCATAAAGAAAGGGCTTTGCATAGCCTCGGTAACCTTTTCATTAGTTAACTCCTCCTCATTAGGGTCCATATTACCTCTGTTATTGGTGTTGTTCATCCCTTGATTGTTAGGATCTATGTTTGTCCCTCCATTGGTATTGTTGTTGTACCCTTTTTTATTAGGATCACCATTTCCTTGTTGGGTCATATCCTTGTTTACATGATTAATCTAATCAGGATCTATATGGCCAAATGGGAAAGACATCCTCGGTTCTAATTTTTTGATGGGTTCGTGTATGGGATTTGTAGAAAAATGATCACTCAGGAAGGGACACTCTTGTCTCAGATAAGACCCGTCTGGTTGTAAGGTAGTTTTTATGTAATGGGATCGAGTGAAAACTGGCATTAACATATGCTGAAAGAAGATCTCAGGTTTTCAAACTCGTTTAATGACCAATCCGTGTATGAATTTGCAAAATGCCCAATAATGGAAGATTCTGATCAAGATAGGTATTCACAGTGATATAATCTCCAAAAGGGTATCGAAAAAATCAAATTTTCTTATTTTTAAACCTTCGCCAGATACCCACTGTTTGCCTTTTAAAATTTTCATGCGGATCTTACCTACGTGTAGGCAGCCTTTAATTGATAATACGCGGTTACTGGAAAATCTATACGCGGCACTCTGCAGTTGGCAGGTGGTGTTTGTCTGTTGCAAAGCATTTTTGGAATATTGTAATGTGGCTCTTTCCAGTTAACAAGCGATTGTTTAATATTACCAAGCAGCGTTTTATGTTTGACAAGTGGCCCAGATTTGTTTGGAAGCAGCTCTAAACTGATTGTACACGGCTCTTTGCTGATTAGGATTGATTTTGATAATTTTAATGATATTTTTAGGATATAAAATTTTAAGGTCTTTGATCAGATTTATCAAAAAGTAATCTTGCATGAAAATAAAGTACAAACTCAACACACATGTAAGATTTGCACTATATCCCTAAAAACCACACTAAAAGTGTACGTTCTCGGATGTTTCAACTGGTTTGCACAAGAATATCTTCCAAGCAATCTACCTTAGCATCAACAAATTTGGCTTTTAAACATGGCTCTATAAAGGTAAGTTTGCTATTTTATCAGGTCTCAACCTATTCCAGTTTAAACCTTGACAAGATCCTTTATCCATTTGAGGGCTTCCCACACATACAAAAGTATGATTTTGCGCAATCCCGAAGGACTACTAGAGGAAGTGAGGATGGCTTGCACAAGTTTTAGTCACTTCCTGATTAAGGAAAAGTGCATTATTTATAGTGGTTCGGATGACATTACGGTGAAAGAAAATATCTCCCACTTTGGGTCGTTCCCTCTCATCGTCCTCATAAGGCAATTCTCAGGAGGCAGGCCCTTTAAAGCTTTAATTAGCTAGCATGTTCATAAAAAGTGGGAATTTGAACTCAGTCCAACAAGTTTGGAAATCTGATTCACTCAAAAAGTGAAGAGCATATCCCTATTGTCTTTCTTTTGTTCAAACACTTCAAACAATTTTGTTCATTTTCAACCCCTTAACAAGGAGGTTCTTAGAATTGAAATGTGTGGTTCAATTTTCTTATCCTTGTCTTTCTACCAAATTGGCTTTGCACGTTTGGCTTTTTGATTCACTTTGAAAAGTGAAGAGCATATGCCTAATGCTTGCTCAATTTGGACGAAATAGAGGATTTTCTACTTATGCTAGATTTAAAAGAAAGCCATAATTTAATCAAATGCAAGCTTGATGAGAGAAATACCTGATTTCGAAGCTAGCAAAAGGCTAGGCGCATTTTTGAGTATTTGGCTTGTTTTTACTCACCTAGTGGTGATCATTCCCACTCCATCTCCTCCAACAAGTTAATCAACACAAAGCACAGCAAAGTGAAGAGAACTTGAAAAACTTTAAATGACACAAAACCTCCTAAAATCTCTTTCAAATGAATGACTTATCAATTAAAGCTTTTAAAGAAAGTAAGGATGCAAAATTAATTAGAGAGTAGGAAATTTTCTTTTATATGCAAAGAATAGTTTAATGTAATGATCATATAAATGCTCTTCCTCAAACAAACTCTCTAACAAATTTGCATTATGAATCTCTTTATCATTCTTGGTTTTAACCCTTACCTCCTTGCTAGGCCTTGAGATCTGCTTCTCTGGTTTCTACACCTTTGGGTGATTTTTAATCTGTAGAACAAGAAAATACAGAGAATTACAAAAGTGACAGAATTAACCAAAAACTGATTTAAAGCAAAAGTTATTACGCGTCATTTTACAGCTAAACAACAGCTACCAAATGTTAGTAAGCGTAACTTTAAACTTTAAAAGTGGCTTTTAACTCTTCACACGCGGCCCTTAAAATACCACAGGTGGTAAAATAAAAATAGCAAGCAGTGCAGAAAGTATAATAAGCGGTCAGAGATTGTTGCTAAGTGGCTATTGAAAAGTCACAGGCGGTGCACTTTACCCAACAGGTGGCATGATTTATCTAGTAGGTAGTCCAATTTATCTCACACGCGGTAGTAGAATGAAAGACAGAGATGAATCAAGCTTTTCAGGCGGTGTTTTGTTGTTCGTAGGCTGCTCTTGGCATAGCATACGCGGCTCTTCTCCTATTTTCTACAAGAAAAACACCAAGAACAAAGAAAACAGACCAAATATTATGATAAAAATGTTAGCAAAGAGGCTTAGAGCCCCATGATGGGTGCCATTATGTGTGTAACAAAATACACCTTCATAAAATTAAGAATGAAAGCAACAATTCTATGGAAAGATAAACAAGTTAATCTAAGAATTGAAACTAAACAATCTATATCATCTCATGATTCTCTATCCAAGCTTTGTTAAGAGAGCTCTCAGGCTTAATCTCTCTCAAGGACAATTCTAGAACAAGATATGTATGAAAATTAAATGCTCAAATCTAGATAGAATGCTCAAAATGCTCAAAAATACTCCAAGATTATATGAGAAAATAACAAATGCTCCTAAACATGATATGCTAGATGTAATGCAAATGCTAAAATTCTCTTAAAAATCTCTCAAATGCTCCTCCCATGCTCTTAAGGTGCCTATAATAAGGATGCTTTTTCTCTTGTATTGTTGGATCCCAAACACAAAGGAAATTGCTTATATTTATAGCATTTTCCCAAGGGTAGGGGGTAGAGTGAGTTAATCATGATCAAAGTTTGGCTAAGTCAAAAGCTTTGAGGTATTCTCAAATGGAGGGAAAGTTGGTTGGTTGTCTCAGAAGATATTAGGAATTAAATAACTCCATCATTTAATTAAATTAGCCATGGAAGGGTGATTGGGTTGGATTTGATCCTTTTTTATTTGAACTATACGATTTGAAAAATCAATTGCATAATTTGATTGATCCCTTTAGGCTTGAATTTAATTATTTGATTTCATGATTATTTGACCTTTTAATTTGATTTGAATTTTTTCCATTTGATTTGATCCATTTGATTTGCATTGAGATGATATTTTAAACCATTTGGCCAAAATTTATAGTTTGGAAAGCTTGAGATACACCTGGTAAATTTTAGGTGTCTACAGTCTTATTGGCTTCCTTCAAGGCCAATGCTTCAATCCATCTTGTGAACTAATCAATTGCACTAAGGATCCACTTGTTCCCATCAGTTGAATGTGGATTGATAACCCCTATTAAATCAACACCCCATCTCATAAAGGGATTCTCCACTTGAATAGGCTACAAGGGTAAAGCTGGAAATCTATCATTTCCTACAAAAATAACACATTTTGCACATTTTCTTGTCCAAGAATGAATATCCTTAAGCAAGGTGGGCCAATAATAATTAGCTGTCATTCTCATCCAAGCTATATTTCTTTCTAAATAATGACCTCCAATGGGCCCATCATGAAATTTAGAGAGTATTTTATCTATTTGATCATTGGCAACACATCTCAAAAGAACTCCATTATGATCCTTTCTAAAAAGTACACTATCAATCAACAAATAAGGTATACATTGGAATCTAAGTACCTTGTTTTAGTCTTTGTAAGATTAGGTGAGCATTCATTGGTCTACAAAAAATGAGTCATCTCTTTAATTCAGCATGTTGCTTCATTATCCTTCGTTTCACAATTAGGATCAGCAATGCCTCTTTTGTATTTTCATCTTCTTAGATATGTTCAACAGTTTTTTCACACATGTCTTTTCCTCTGACCAACTTTGTCACTTGTATATCCACATAAAACTCCACTACCTTAGTAATCTGACCAGCTCTCTTCTCATTCAAATCCTTGGTAAGAAGAAACTCCTTGATATAGGGATGGGTAACCATCAAATGAACCTTGTTAGAAATCATATGTCTGAACTTTTTAAGGCTTTTGATCACAACTAGTACATGTTACTCTACAAAATTGTATCTTTTTTCATAATCTTCTAAATCTTTGCTAAAGAAAGCAATGGGCTTCTCAAATCCCTCATCATTTTTTTGTACAAGAATTGCAAAAATTGTCTCAAGGTTTCCATATGCAGTCAATACAAAATCCTTCTGAAAGTTAGGATTCATCAGTATTGGGGCTAATGAAAAGCCTTCCTTGATAGATTTAAAATTGCTCTTTCCTTCTCTAGTCTAGCTGGATGGTGCATTCTTTTTTAACATGGATGTCAAAGGCTTCAATAAATTTGCAATGTTAGGCAAAAACCTTCTAAAAATTTTGATCCTGCCTATAAAAATTTGTAGCCCTTTCTTATGATTAGGTAATTGTAGCTCCAAAATAGTTTGAACTCTTTTAGGTTACACTATTGTACCTTGTTTAGAAATAATATAACCAATTAAGCTACCTTCATGAACTCCAAAAACTCATTATTTGGGAGTCAGAGAGATGCCAAATTCCCTACATCTCTCAAAAATTTGTCTTAAGTGGCCTATGTGATCCTTGGATACTTTAGAATACACAGTGATATCATCCAAGTACAAACTTATACATTAAAATATCAAAGGCCATATTCATAGCCTTTTGAAAAGTAGCTCTTGTATTGGATAAGCCAAAAGGCATCCTCCTATAAGACATGGTATCCCATTTAGTGGTAAAATCTATTTTTAATTGATCCTCATCCTTCACTAAAATTTGGTTATAACCAGAATAAGAATCAAGGAGTGAAAAAATTTCAGAACCTAAAACAAATTGAAGGATTTGTTCCATTGATGGTAAAGGATGGTGATCTTTCAATGAAGCCCTATTCAAATCTTTGAATTCAACACATAACCTCAACTCTCCATTCTTCTTTCTCACAGGCACTAAGTTTGAAACCCAAAATGTGTGTTTGATAAGGTAGCTAATACCACTTTATATCAACTTGTTTAGCTCCTTTTTCATAAGAGGCTCTAGTTTGGGATTAATGAGTCTTTTCTTATGCCTAATTGGTTTTGCATTTGGCTCTAATTCTATGGTGTTTTGGGCCAATTGTGGATCAAATACTTTTAGATCACTATATTCTCATGCAAACATGTCATTGAATTCATTAAATAACTCAATAAAAGTGTTCTTTTCTTGCTCTAAATTGATTTTACCAACTTTTAGAAGCTTACCTTTGAATATTTCAAGCTCCTCATAATGTTCCTCTTTGATTAGTATGTTGGTTTTTCTCTTCTTAAACTGATCATTTGTACTGAAAATGGATTCTAAGGTGAACAATCCCTTGGTCAGCTTATTAGACCTTAACTGTATCACTTGATCACCATATTGATGCTTCAATATGTTTTGGTTAGCTGAGATGCAAAAACATCCTCCTCTTGTAGAAAATTCAAAATTTTCTCATCACTGTAAAAAAATTTCCAATTAGTGTTGTTATCTTTAATAGAAGGTCTTACAATTATCTTTACATGATTTTATGTTTTTCCCTTACTAATCTCATTTGGAATCTCAACTTGTGCTCCTACTACAGCTAGTCTATCAGCAATATGTTGATTTTCCCTTCTAGGTATTGAGATGATATTGAATGCATCAAAGGACTCCAATAAATCCCAAAATCGATGCTTGTATGACTTTATAGTATCAATTGTTACCACATCCAAGACCTTAACTTGATACACAACAAGTTCAATATCCCCAAATACTTGAAAACACTTGATATTCCTTTTTCTAGCCCATTCAAGACGTTGAATTAAACCTTCATATTCAGCATGATAATTAGTACTTGCAAATGCAAAATGAAAAGTAGCATAATACTTATCTTCTTGTGGGGATACAAAAATTGTACCTCTAGTGGCTCCATTCTTACTTCTACATCCATCAAAGTACATTTTCCATACGTGACTCTACTTTTTTGAATTCTGATCTGTAATCTTTTCAAGGTTTGACGTCACTGTATCAAGCTCATGTATCATGTACATCCCTAAAACTGCCTCTTTAATGATTGTATTTTGATTCTCATGAGCATTTTATGTTACCCATTCATCCAGCAAAATATCTATAATGCCTTCCATTTGAGTATCTGGCTCTTGGACTAAAGGGTGTTCATCATGATCAAAAGAAAGAAAATTAGCATTTATGAAACTAGGAAGATAGGGCTCAATGTGATCTTTGGCCAATACTTTATATGTTATGGTCACTTTGGTTCCATATCTTGTTCTAAATAACACATGTGACCAATCTGACGACAAATAACCTCCTATATTAGCAATGAAATCCCTTGAAAAACACAAGGAAAAATAAGGACGAAGGTCTAAAATAAATATGTCTTGCAATATAGAAAAATTAAGACATGCATGGAGAGTGAGGCTTGCATCCTTAACTAGACCTGCTATACTTATAGTTGAACCATCCAATTGTACTTCTCCTCTCTTAAGGGGGCTAATATTTGAGGCCTAATTAGTCTACAATATTATTTGGCATAACTGAGCTTGTGTGTCCACTATCTACCATGCAATTATGAACAAGCTTGTCCCCTATAATAAGAGAAACATAAAATGGAGGAGGCTTGACATCTTTTCTTACTGATTTTCTACTATCCTTAGAATCATTTGTAAGAACTTTGAAGGATCATCAACAATTTTAGAAATAGAAACTTGTCTCTCCTCTAAAGCAGAAGATAATATCTCAGCTTGGACAAGAATAGGAAGAGTATCCCACATATTAATAGTAACATTCATTTTCTTCATATTTTCAATAATATTGAATGAAATAGTTGCATGTACCTTTTCTGGAGCCTTTACACCAGTAGGCCTAACTTTCACTTGAGGTTTCTCCTTGGCTTTCTCTTGAGAAGTTCTTTGTAGGGCCTTGGTGACTTAAGGAGTAAGTGGGTTTGCACCTTCAACATCTTGTTTGGTAGTTGTTGGTTTAGCTACATATAGAGCTCTTGTATTACTTCTAGTATTTGTTACAATTGGAGTGCCATCTCTTCTCACTCCACTAAACTCCTCACCTTGCCAATTTAGAAAAGTGGCATCAAATGGAGGTTGGTATTTCTATTGTGAACTTTCCTCTACAATTGTCAGAGAACTTGATGGACCTTGCACCATGAGTGCTTGATTGATTATCCCATTTGAATAAGTGGCTTGATTAGAGCTCGATTACAAGGAAAACACCATTCATAATCTGTAGCAAGGTTATTTTGAATAGGAAAAACATCCTTGATTGGATTGGTAGTATTCAGAGGTGTTAAAGCATAATGTTGATAAGGCCTTTGGTTTAAATTTTGCCTAGATCCTTGAAAATTTCCTTGATAAGGTGGTCTATTTCCTTGATATTATTTCCCTTGACCTTGGCACTATTGTTTAGATCCTTGATACTTTTGATAAGGTGGTCTATGAGCTTGATACTAGTTTTTCATCTTGTCAACTCATTTCCCAAGGTTGGCAATAAGGTTTCCATTTTTTTTTTATTACATTTTATCTCTAGCAACTCTTGAGAAGGTTCTGAAACTATTGATTCATGATTTACAAAAAGCTAGGGAGCTAATGTAGTAGGAAAATGATTGAATGGGGGTATTTGCAAAGGCATATTAGGTTGGATATTAGAAAAAATAGGCATTGGTGGCCTTGGGGCTATCTTTCAAGCTTGTATAAAGCTATTTTTTATCTCTAATGGCTATCCCAAAAGCTTGGGTTAGTGAGTTACCTCCCATAGATTGGATAAAAACTAAGATATCACTATTCAAGATTCTCAAATAAAAAATAAATGCATGATTTGTTGAAGGCCTTACTATTGCAGGGATCATATTCCATGACTTCTAAAATATAATTTTGAAGTCCATCATTTTCTCTTGAGGAGAATGTTTGATTGTAGTAAGATGCTCCACCAAAGACAAGTAATCTAACTTGTCTTCAAAATGTCTAGCCAGTAGCTCACCAAGCACATCCCATGAGTTAATTGAGCCAATAGCTAAAGTCATAAACCATTCCAAAGCGTTTCCTTTCAAGGATGTTTCCAACAACTTGACAACAACATCTTCTTTAGTAATATGACATGCACATTGCACAAGGTAGCTATATCTTTGATATTATCAACAGAAGCAGTTGGCGCAAAAAATGTGCATAGTAAAATGTGTGATAAATATTGATAACCAAACACTTCATAAACCATTCTATCCAAAGGGTTAATGAAAACATAAGATTCAAAGCACTATTGTAAAACCCTAGAAACTGGTTTATTGCTTCCTAGTTGAAGCAAGTATGATTCTCATGGATGTCCATCAGATTTAGACATAGAGAAATCAGTGACTTGACTACTCCAAGATGGAATATTCAATGAAAATAAGGTGAGCAAGATGCGTAGACTTGCATGTTTGGCTCTCAAAACTTAGAAAAGGAAAAATGCAATGAACTCTCAAAGTATGAATGATATTGAAACAAGAATACAAATGCAAGCTACTAATGTAAGAACAATGCATCTAATATTAAGCTATGAAAGGAAAATAGAATGACATTAATCTAGAAATGGAACTACAAGTGCAAGAATGCAAGAAACTACTATGAAAGAAAAGGATTATGAATGCAAGAGCTCTAGGAATGAAAATAACATTAAAAATATACTTCTCCAAATGCTTGCTTATCTCTAGCATGTCTAGCCATAAGAAAGGGGAACCATACCTTTTATAGGAAATCCCAAGAGATGAGTGGTTGAGATTAAGAGGCAAAAGAGATTGATCAATAGTGGAAATGCAATTTTCCTCAATTTTTGTTAGATGATAAAGTGATTTTGATTGGTCAACTCTTGTGGAGAATAAGACGAAATTGGTAATTTCCCCTTTTATTTGTTTTATTTTGATTTTTGAGTGCACATCCATGTGTTAATGGGTTCACTTTTTTATTTAAAAGAGACTTAGGACTTTTTTATTTTATCCCAATGTTTTATGCTTTTTGGGATTAGGGGTTGATGATTGATGATTTGATTCAACAAGTTAGGATTTAAGAATTATGCAAGCAAGTTTGATTGAATGCTCAATGATTTAGAATCTAGTGATCTAATGTCTTAGATTTAGAATTTATTACGACCAAATATTTGAGAAAAGGGGGCTATGGGTTTTCTAGACCATTTTTACGTGATTACATGTAGCTATATCTCTAATATTATCAACAGCAATAGTTTCACCTTCACGATTGAAATCAGGAAAACTTTTAAGGCTCCCAATGGTACATCATGATGATTTGGGAAATTCAAAGGACTGCCTTGATTTAAAGGCACAAATGCAAATCTTCTTTCGATAGCTATAGGATGAACTTGAATTTTCTAATTATGAACAAGAGTTAAACCTTGTAAATTGATTTGTGATTCCTGTTATGAGGGTTGACATAACAAATTATTCAACTTCAAATGATCTGTTTAAGCAATTTGTGCTTGTTGAATGCCTTCTAATAGCTTGGAAATTAGGAGTACCAGACCTAGCTCATCCTGATGGCTGATTCTTTGCAAGTGTTCTTTCTCTTCTTCTTGGAGGCTCTAATTGTAAATACTCATAAGAATTTGAACTCTTGGTCTGAATCCTTCTCATAAATGCTAGACAAGCATTGGTATTTTTTTCCTTTTCATAGAGTCACCAGATATGCTAAATGATAACCTATTTTAGGCTAGTAACATGCTGCTAGCATATCCAAATAGAAATAATTATAAGATATTCAGACTCGTGTCCCACTAGGCATGCCAAAAACTATTGAGGACTAAAATTGTATCCTCCTCAATCTTGCATTAAGACTTAAGGATTTCAGGACAACATAGAAACACTCCTACATTGTGGAATTTCCTATGGATGGAGTGAGTATCCAGATTCTAGTTGTGTTCCTTTTTTATATTCACCTATCCAAAACTTGAACTAAAAAAGAAACTTTGATGGAAAATTGATAGAAGATGTATTAAGGAAAACGTAAACCTTGAACAAAATCTAATCTACTTGGTGATACACCAAAGATGATTTAACTGCATTCAAGCTCTAATCAAAATGGAGTTATTGAAGAAAGACAAATTTAAGCATATGATATAAATATGATGATTTAGACAACTTACATATTAGTGCTTCATAAGGAGGATTCACAGCTTATTTTCATTAATACGTTAGGAGGATGAATAAAATTCACAATCAACCAAATTATGGAGAAAATTTTGAAATTAGAGCTTATAACGTATGTAAGCTGCAATTCTACCCACTTAAAGATGCATAAAAGAGACAAATACTTGCATGATCCAAAGGATGGATTCACTACAAGGAAACATCAAATCCTAAACTACATACAATAATGTGAATTCAAAGAATGTCTGCAAAACTATGACCTTTATCCAAGACTTCAAAGGAAATTGCTATCATACCAATTAGAATGGGTTGCCATAGCCTGAGACAAAACTAGAGGATCGTAAATAAATCACTTTTTCTTTTCTTCCAAAATGTGAAACCTATAACTCTAAAATCAGCCTAGCCTTTCTTTTAAAGAAAAACCCAACACCAATTCCAAAGTAAACAAAAAATAAAATCTCCATGAACTGAGTATCAAATGGACTGATTAGGAACTAAACTAAGGTAGAAAATTCTATAATTTGGTGTTGACTAGCTTATGTGGCTTCTGAACTGGAGTTGAGCTACCACTAACTGCATTTAAACTGGGTCATTAACCCTTATGTCTTTAATGAGTATGAAAAATAAAGGTTTTTAACTCGATAGATCTGCTTTATAACCCCTCAAAACCCTATTCATGCATGTAACAAGGACCATCACGTTTATCATCATTAAACAAAATTCTAATGACCCTTAAAATGTAATCTACTAGCTTTTGACCCTGATGTGGCAGTAATCTTTAAGTTAGGAAGACTCTATGTATTTATCCATTACCTCGACCCCACCTTTTACTATGTAGAAATACCTTACTCACCCCATTCACCACCCATGAACTAATTTTTCCCTACCTCAGTCTAGACACAAGAAAGCATCTCATAATCGGGTGGCTTTTATCTTTCTTTTAACTTCCTCAGCACGATTACGACAACCGTTAGATCTACTCTCTTTTTAATATCCTTTTGAGAGCTTTCTTAACCACCTGGCCACCATGTGTCTCTCTTCAATTGGGTCCTCTGATCACCTTCAGTTGATCTCTTCCTTTGATTGCTCCTGGGCCCACCTTGGCTACATGGCACTCTCTCGTTATCGCACGATTTCTCTCTCTTATGTTTGTTAGACCGTGAGATCATGATTTTGTGACACCTATCTAGCTGGCCCAACTACATCTCTTTGTGCTTCTTGGTCACACATCAATCCCTCGTTATCCCACTATCCTTCTCTCTCCTTGGTGTGTCAGACCATGAGATCACGAGCTTGTGACACCTGGGTTGGCTAGCCCTCACTCTTCCTCTTCTCTATAATGATAGATTGCATCACCAGATTTTTCCTCTGATCTACCTATTCATCTACCATGTGGGAATGGACCACCATGTGTCAACACCTCATTATCTTAGAGGGTTTCAGTGTCCTCATCACTGGGATCATGATATATCGATGGGTCGACACCTGTCTTCTTCATCTGACTCAACTTAGCTATGTGGCACCACCTTGGTTGCTTTCTTTCTTGACTCAACACTAATACGTGTCACATCCTCATGAGCTCATGAAATTTCTCTTTCCTTGGCCTATTATACTATAGGATTATGAGCTCCTGCCACCTGGCTTCCTTCGCTTTGCTCGAGCCCATAAAATATATTTTCTGACCACTAGCTATCCACCGTATGACTGCCTCGCACATGATTGGTCTTCCAAAAGTAACTTTCCTTTTTCTACTTGTTAATTTCACATTGGGGTATAAAATTAACTAATAACTTAAACATACCATGAATGTGGGATAAGTCTTATAATCTTATACTCTGCTCTGTGCGCCTAGTGTGCATTTTAACTAGTGCTTTCTTCGTTTTACTCGGCCAGACCTCTTCAATGTGCATTAAGGACACCATGAAAGATTCTTCTAAAATTGTATTACTTATCTCAAAGGAACGCTAAGATAAAACTCTTATAAGAGACAATTTTATCCACATGCTTATTGACAGACAGACCATCTACCTAACAAAGTTGCATTAATGGTGGGAATTTTGGTAACAGTCACCAATAACTCTAAACGAGAAACTCATGCTATATTCTTATAAGATATAAATTAGAAAATTGTAGAAAAGAGTAGTTTTTATATAAAAATTCAAAACTCCATGATATTGGATACCAATATTGGAAATGAATTTTTCAATTACCTTGGAGTTGTGAAGACATTACCTATAGGTTACATTAAAAACTGCTTGAAATGTTTCCCTCTATTTGAAAGATACTTTCTAAAACTATACGTTATAATGTGTAAAAATAATAGAACATATGAATAATAGAAAATGAAACTGTGCAAAAGAATTCTAAACTCCACCAAAATCTAGAAATTGATTTTGCAAAATAATGACATTTATGATAGAAGACTAGAGGCACTTTTTTAAATCCTGCCACAAGTACATTGTGATATCCACATAAAATGGAAGTAGAAAATAATTTTACTATAGAATCTACCATTAATGTGTCTTACTAATATTCTTGATAATTTCCACATTGAAATATTTTCAAGAAAATCGAATACTGACAAAAAGTATTATATATTTCTACTTAGAAAAGCATTTTCATTAGGGAACTTGTACCTGAAACTTATGATGCATTGGGTAATATATATA
>MU221002.1:363276-410693 GCA_018584345.1 Thuja plicata
ATATATATATATATATATATATCTATCTTCATGGGATTAGTATTTCTATTTATAAATTAAACTTTGAAATCTAACAATTTAAACTAATTAAATTGAAACATAAACAATGAGTATCTCACGACTCTCTATCTAGGAAAGATAGTAGTATGCTCTCAGCTTTAAACATCCATTGACAGTCCTCGGTTGAGAAATAATGATCTAAATGATGATATTATGACCTATTTAGCTCAAATTTCACTAAATGCTTCATGATTGATCACTATTATGCAAATTCTAAAAATACAAATGTTATAAACTCAATATTAATTGCCTACAATGATGATTCTTTGCTTATGAATGTGTACAATTATATCTCTAATGCTTTCAAAATGGCTTCTATTTAAAGGATTTCCCAAGGGTAGAGAGTAGAGTTGATTTGATCATGATTAGGGTTGACTTGAGTGAAGGGTTTCAAATGATGAGACAAGGTGAAAAAATGAGTGGTGAGGATAGAAAAGGATAAATGAGTGGTGAGGATAGCAAATTTTGGAGTGATCCATGTTTCTCAAACCTTTCCTCTCATTGGTTATTTGATTTCTTGTCCCCTTTTGTTGAAATTAATTATGATTTAATTAATTCAACCAAATTAATTAATTTAGCCATGTAAGGAGATTTGATGGGTTGCGTTTGATTTAATTAATTGAACTATATAACTAATTGATTAAATCAATTACATAGTTTAATTAATTCTTATTGGCTTAAATTTAATTAATTGATGGCTTTGTTAATCAGTCCATTATATTGACTTGATCTAACCATGTTGATTTTGGTTGCCCAATTTTAGGTGTCTACAAATACCCATCTTTGAATCGATGTGTGAAGTACAGAGGTTCAAAGAATGTCTGATGTTTGATATTTGATTAGAAACAATGTCTGATCTTGATGATAAAGATGATACAACTGATGTTGATGAAAAGCCTAATGTGATGCCCTGATGTGAAAGATAAATTGATTCAAAACATCCCACTGATGATGATTTGAAATTTTGATGCCTCATATTTGATTGACGAATGTCGTGTTCTGGTAATATCTTGCCCCCTCAGAAATGAAAGAAAAATTGATGTTTGAAACATATTTCAAAATTAACATGATCGATCAATTATGATTTCATTTTTGATAAAACAACGTTCAAAAAATGCCCCAGTGATTACTTTTCCACTTTTTTATTCAATAAAAGTAAAAAAAAATACCTTTTAATTAGGTTAAAAGGGTATAAATTGGGGTAAAAATGTCATTTTCCAATTTTATTTTTACTTTTTACCCTCATTTTTCTTTGGGTGAATAGAAATTTGATAGCGATGGTTGTGCCAATCCGAGAGCATAGGTTCAAGTGAGGGTGTCGGTTTAAATGTCATGTAGACTACGGACCTCCAGTAAGTGCTCAATTCCTCTTTCATCTGATTAATATCAATTTTTTACTGCTTTAACAAGATTTTTATGCGTTATTAGAGTAGGTTTTTTATTTTTTTATAAAGTAGCACGTAGGATCTTTTAAATAGTGCATACAACAACAAATTAGCACATCTGCAATTAGAAGTAGTGTGTAGGGTAATATGATGTATCACTTAGAAACATAGGATTTTTGCACATATGATAGGTAAAATATCACTTAGAAAACCCTAATTAAATTACCCAAATGTTTTAGCACATAGGTTATGATGAAGTAATGCATAGTATAGGAATTGACACGTACACAACAATGTTGCGTATATGCGGAATGAAATACCGTGTAGTAGGTTTTAACTAGCACGTACACAATGTGATGTGTATGATGGTATGAGATGACGGGTACACCAAAATGAAATGATGCATGAATTTATTTGATGAATTAAACCCTGATTTTGAATCTCCTCTAATTTGGCTAAGTGTTTGATCGATTGAGTATTTGATGTGGCCTGATATGTGATGTAAAACAAGTTTTTGTGATGTTAGTTTCAATAAATTTGAAGAATTTTTATGATTTCAATCTTGATAGGTTGGTAGGATTACTTGATGTTTTTTTTCCATCCTCACGATATAGAGTTAGGAACAAATTTCATGTGCTCAAGATGAGGGATAAGATGATAGAATAACTTGATTAACTTAGGATGATCCATTTAGATGATGATACTAATATGATTCCACTTGATTGCAAAAAAGGTTCAATTCCAGAAGTTGTATATACAGGGACCACTTCCATGGTCATTGGATATGGTCGAGCAGTTGTCTACCCAAGAGAGATGAGTGATAGGTCAGTGTGGTTTGTCCTTCTTACTAGAGATGCCTCAGTTCCAGATGAACCTTGGTATACTCACATCTATGGTGGAGCGATGACACTCTGACCATAATAATTTCCACTTTCCATTGGGTGATATGACTATCATGCCTAAGGAAGTGATGCAGAGACCCTAGGTGGACTTGTAAACATTCATTTCATGAGGGACTTCACAAGAGTTCCCACAACCCCAACCAAGCATCTTCATGAGGATCATTCTCCTTGATCCAAGGCACACTATCTCTCTCAGAGTGCACACCAACTCCTTATGCCACCGTAGGCTCTACATCATTGTAATCATCCAAATGTCCCTCCATCCATTCAATATTTTCCTCTTATCCCCACACAATACCTAATCCTTTCACAAAACTTCCCTAACACATTCATGAAGGAAATTCATTACAAATTGCCCTGTCGTTGTCCCTTACATAGACCCAAATACAGTCATTAATAACTTTTTACCCTGATCAAATTTCATCAATCGCTTCGGTCAGATTTGGTGAAACTTGTCCCTCTCCAACATATTTCAAATTTGGCCCGATCCAACGGTTCATTAGGGAGATATGTCCCCCGCATTGAGACTATTATTTTCCATGACAGTCATTCCTCCATTTCCCCATAAGTGGGAGTTCTTTGTACTTAAACTTCACAAAAATAATCTATCAAAGCATGGAATGAATAAAAAACTAAACCAACATATATCTAAGACATTTCTACTTAAGATTTCATCCAAATGAGAAGCATTTTCAATACAAAAAGCAGTCTGTGCCCTTACGGTAACAAGCTATGAGTTTGCAGAGAATTTAATTTGGTATTGAATGAAACTTTGTTACATTGCATCATTACAACCACAAACACCCTACAAACTCCCTACCATTCCTCTCCTCATCACTGCCCAAGATGAGAGGCTTATTCCACGTAGATCCTAAAGTAAATCACATTATTACTCTCGGGTTACCTTGTTTGGAGGGTTTGGAGCAGTCTCACTCAAACAACAAGATCTCTGTCAAAATCCAACAAAATCATGTGCTACAAAAGAAAAAATGTTGTTAACTTAGTGATCTAACATGTCATATAAATTAATATTCAAATGGAAATCATCTAGGCTATGAACAAATGCATATAACCACTGAGAAAACTGTCAAAGCATACAGTAAACAAAAATCCTTTATTGAATTGATGTTAAAATTCCATACATTGACTACACCCCCCTTTTATGATTGTTTACAATGTATTTATCCTTTTTCCACCCATGGGAACTGATCCCAACCTCCTTAAGTACCCAAAAACTACCTCTTGGCGTTGATCTTTCTAATCCATGCTTATTATATTTTGTCAATTTTAATGATTTTTGTGTGACTTTTCCCAACTTGGAACATGAAACCCTTCTTATTGCATTGACATGGTCTCTTAAATATTTTATAACCCAAAATACTACTAAGACTCTTAAGTTACTTATACCCCCATTACATAGCCTTATTAGGCCTTAGTTGCATAACATGGCAACATCTTGACAACTTAATCAAAATGACTAAATATGAGTTCCAAATGGCTTTAATAGCCCAATTACATTAATAAATGGCCTTATAGGCCTCATTCTAGTCTTAAAATTCTTAAGGTCATCCATGTGACCCCCTTGGTGTTCCTCCAAGCCCTAGTGCTCCTGCACCAGGAAGTGTACCGACTATTCATAATTCTGACTTGAGGTGAGTTATTTTATTACGATTTGGTTTATGATGGTATGGTATGCAAACGGGTGTTCGTTGATCCAATAATTGGTGATGATAGCATACCTTGGGCATGGTTTATTTCATTTCCTCAGCTTTCTATGGTACTTAGTTCTTTGATCGGTGGTTTCCTACTTCCTAACTGATGAGGTCATGGATTTGTTGTTGTTTGGGGTTGCATCTTAGAGGATATGATTTCAGATCCACAAAATTTTGATTGGGGTTCTTGTGTGTTAGCACTGTTATATCATGAGCTTCATCAGGTAGTGTATCAACGCGGTGCTACATTTTCAGTGGGTGCACTATCACTAAAACTTTGGAAATGGGAGCATATTCTTGTCACGAGACCCATTGCAGCAAGACACATGGATCTTCTTGGCCATTTGGTTTTCTATACAAGAGTATGATTTCCCATCCTCACCTGGGAAAGTTAGATTTGTGGAACTGTATGTTGGATGACATGGACTAGGTAGTATGGAAATCCTGCCTCATATGTACGGTGTGGAATGAGGATGATGTAGAGCTTCCATATAGGTATGAACCACAATGGATGATAGGTCGAACGCCTTTGATCATTGAGGGATTTTTCTTCTAGAGAGTGATGAGATAGTATGGACGAGCATAAGATATCCCTAAGGGATTGGCCTTATATTCACGAGTACATGCAGAGAGATCCATGTGGAGTCCACAAGTAGAGTAACCTTATGCCTATGAAGAGATATATCAGATGGGTTACATGGCATGAGACATGCTAGATCATGTAGTGGATGCAGGGATGTCAGAAGATTACACTTAGTGGTTTTCTCAAAATAGATTTCCATGTTTTATAGATCCTAGTGAGATGATACCTAGCATCGATGATCAGTTAGATGATGATGGATCTTGGGTGGTGGTGGGAGAGATGGGAGATGGAGAGTGCAGAGAGTTCCACTAAGAGGTGGTGGTGGTGGTGATGGATGTAGAGGTAGAGTGTGGATGAGAGGTAGAAAATTTCAGATGAGAGGTGGCTAAGTACATGTGCAAGGTGGTCAGATACAGATGAGGGGTGGTCGGGAATGGATGAGAGGTGGAGGGATTGGTGGTAGAGTTCCTTAGATTCCATTAGCATTTTGGGGTTAGCATACAAAGAGTAGCTAGACAGGCTTAGCTAGCACAGGCTAGACAGGTTCCCCAGGTTCTGATAGTACCACATATTCTAGTAGTTCCATAAGTTCCAGTGATTCCAAGGGCTCCTATAGCTCACCACAAGTTCCTATAGCTCCACATGCACCAGCAGCACCATAGGTACCATAGGCTATGGATGTTCTTATGCAGGATTTTAGGACTCTACTTGTTGGGATGACAGTTATGAGTAGCCAGATTGATCAGGTTGCTTCTATGATGCAAAGTTTTATGACTATGATGACACAAAGGCCTAGAGTAGCGAGTACTAGTCAGACTCCTCCATCGGATCCAGGCAATTTAGCTGGTGAAGGGACAAATGGTACAAATGGGACATGTGGCATAGATGACACAGGTGGTACAGATTGTACCGATGGGACAGAGGGTGCCCCTAGTTGAGATCATGAGCCTCCCTCTTGTTATATGATGTACTATTATGTATTTTGATTGATATTCTAATGTATCTTTGGTTGATGTATCTTGATAGACATTTGATTATTTATTTTATGATAAACACTCTTATCCTTGATTCCATGTTCTCTTTATGATGTCATTATTTGTGGGATTTCTAGTTTTTGATGATGTATGGATGCATTTATACATGATTTCTATTTATGCATTTACTTTATGCATGCTATGGATGATTTGTCTTATGTATGACATATTATAGATGGATTTAAAATGTATGATGATCTTATTTATTTTAATGGTATTAATGATGATGAAAATGTATAAAATGAATCTAAATGATAAATGCATCATACTTTACTATTGTTCATGTATTTTCTAATACAATTATGAGTTAATGAAATGCAACTTTAATATGTATGAATGCATGTTAATGGATGAACTTCTTTGATTAATGATTAATGCTTTATGATTTGATGAATAATGGATAGTGATTAATGAATAATGATTAATTATTTGATGATATGCAATTTTGTTTTTGATGAAATACTACTTACTCAATTCAAAAAGAACTTTGATGATGTCAACCCTTGATGAATTTACTCCCTACCTAGGAAATCCTTTGATGTAATTAATCTATATGAATGCAACTAACTGTCATTTTTGAAACATAATGCATGGATGTAATTTTCATCATTGAGCTTATTGGTACCTTTTACACGTACAATCATCACTGGTCAGAATACCAAATCATGATGATATGAATAATGCCATTTTTCGGATATCAAACCTTTGAAATTGATACAACCCTCACTAGTTGGAATTCCAAACTATGGGAGTATGAATACCATTTTTATCATATTCAATGTTGCAAGTGGATGTTGGCATTAAGAAATGAAAGATCTAAATGACAAATATATCCTTTTGCGTAAAAAAATAGAAATTAAATCCCTTCCATATACAAATGTCCTCGATGAATCTTTGATGATCATGTCGTTAGACAAAGTTGCATACTTCTATGAATCACTCTTGAAAAAAATCACACAAAAATCAACAAAAGGTGTCATGCTTTCATCTATGCTAATCTAGTCGAAACATCATGGATTAGCTAGAAAGAGATGAATCAAGAAAATTCAAAACCTCATCAAAAACCTTAGTGCTATTGTTGTATCCATATTTCAACTATAACTTCATCCATTTCGATCTTTTGGGCTTCTTTATTTTTAATCTTGAGAATAATAAGTCAAAGAAGGTCAAGGATTACATTTGTGTCAAGATCAAATGTAAATCAAACAATGATGTAAATCAAAGCTTCGAGTGTCTATTTGTTGTAGTTTGATGTATTGATTCCTGTGAATTGGTGTCTGTTTGAAGAAATCTGTTGTTTTTGGATTAATGCCCCCATTTGAATAAGAAATGTGTTGGGCTTGGGCAAATAAGATCCAAGGTATGAACAAATCTTAGTATATACAACATGTTTCTCAAAGACTTTATTATGACTATTGGTGCAGGGCACCTCCCTATTTCTTGTTTTGTTGTTGTTTTGGGTTGTTGTAGGTGTTTAGGTGTGTGTTAGGGTAATATCCAAGGGGTTGGATACAATGTTAGTTTACTTCATGTTTGTAGGGCCTTAGTGCCCATTGAGTGTTTTAGGACATTTTGGTTTCAAATTGTGAAATGTTGCCATTTTGGGGTAATATGAGTTAGAGGTATGTTTTAAGACCCTACACATCCTATTTGGGGTCTTAGAGGTCAACATCCATCATCGAGTTGACTAACAAGGTCAAATTTCTCAAAATGACAAAATGTTGCTAGCAACTTTGAAAGTTGCTCGAGCAACTTTTGCAAGATTTGACAAAATATAGCTAAAACTGATGTAACTACCCAATGCTTGGTATATAAGCATGGTTTCGATGCTTTGAAGAGCTTAATGATATTTTGGAGTGAAATACTTAATTCTGACACCTTTGTACGGATGACTAGATCCTCTTTTGTGTAATCTGCACTATGTCTTTGCTTCTGTATGGCTGTGTACAGATTGGAAAAGGTGATTGGGCTCCATGATAGTGTAGTGTGTTATTTTAGCTTTCTTATGCATTAGGTAGTTTGTTTTGAAGTTCAGTAGAAGTTAAGTTACACATTTTTGAAGGTCACTGATCTGACAGAGACAAAAACAATACTACCTAGTTAGAAATGGCTCTAACCTAAAATTCCTCTGGTGGATTTGTCTGAAACCGTGGGGAAACTAGGGTTAGGGTCTATAGATAGGTTTGTAGTTTATTTTTTGGTTGTTTCATTGGATTTCATAGGCAAAAAGTGAAGCCCTATGGTTGACTGGTGAAACCAGGTGAGCCGGGACAGGAAGAAGAAAGACTTTGTGCGAGCACCCAAGACCTTTTGGGAAAGACTTAGTGGCATTCCTAGATACACTAGATAGCCTCCTAAGAGGATTAAATGGTGGTTGGGGGTGAATCAGAGATTGGAGAAGAGATTAGAAATTTTTCATGCTCACTGGTCTAGAGGCCTAATTAATAGGCTATAATCTAGGGCCTGCAAGAAAATAGGGTGTTGGGTTCCTTCAGAGGTCAGGGTTTTGGATTCTGACAGGGTTGACTAATATCTTGAATATTTCCAAGTTTTTTTGTGGATTCATTTGGGGATTTTGGAAGCATTAGGGAAAAATCGGTGAAATAGACCTACTAGGAATTAAGCAATTAGGCCTCCTAGTGAATTAGTGACCAATAGGATTGGTAAAAGGTATTGGAGTATTGGGATGAGTTCAGAATGACCTAGGATGGGTCAAGAAGGATGTTAAGAGTCTTGGAGAATGTATGGGAAGATCCTAGGTAGAGAGTTGACATACTAGGTGGAGGATTAGTGGAAGAAACTAGGCTTTTTGGGAACTAGTTGGACTAGTTAAGCTTGGTAACTTTGGAGTCTTCTTGAAACCAACTATACCTTGGATGATAAGTTGGTAGAGGGGGTCTTGGAGATCCTAATTGGAAGAAGATCCAACAAAGAACAACCGTGGGATGGTTGGATTAGACAATCAAACACCTTAAAGTGAAGAAGAGCACTATTTGTCAAACCATCTGCATCGGAGTGGTATCAGAGCTGGTATAGCTTGAAGATTGTGTATGCCTGAAGGAGAGGAGAGTCAAGAGGATGAAAGCATGCCTCCTAAGGCAATGAGTAGGGATGCTATAGTAGAATTGGTTCAAGGATTCTTGGAGAAGGCTAATATGTCTGAGACAAAGAGCAAGAAGAAGGTCACTGAATGGGGAGATGAAAGTCAGATAGAAGAGTCATCAAGCAAAGGGAAAGAACTTGAGATAGACAAAGAACAAAAGGTATTCTTAGATGCCTTCAAGTATTTTAAAAATTATATTATGGAACACATACGATATTACTGTGGCAATCTGAATCGAGAAGAGTTGTTGGATTGGCTTGAAGCCATTGACAACCAATTTGATTACAAAGAAGTCTCAGAGGAGAAGAGAGTCAGTTATTCTCAGGCTAGAATCAAAGGATCTACATTGGTGTGGTGGAACCTGATGCAGGATGAGAGGTTAAGTAGTGGAAAGAAAAAGATTGTTTCTTGGGAGAGGATCAAAATCAGATTGAGGGCACAATTCTTTCCTACTGATTGTGAAATTCAAATGTACCAAAAGTTGTAGAACTTAAGAAAGAAGGAGATGATAGTGAGTGCATACATAGAGGAGTTCCATAAACTAAGCCTAAGGGCTAGGAGATAAGAAGATGAAATGGAGAAGGTGGCAAGGTATCTAATTGGGCTAAGGAAAGGGATATAAGATGAGATTAGCATGATGGCTCCTGACAATATGCACAAATGCTTCCAGTTGGCTTTGAGAGTAGAGGATAAGGCTAGAAGAAGGAATGACTTCCATCAAAGAGGAAGAGGTGGCAGAAATAACAGAGGTTCTCAGAGAGGTAGGGGTAACTTTGGTAGAGGACATGGCCCTAATAGACAAGAAGAAAGTCAGTTAATGGATATTAGTTGAGGAAACCAGTATAGAGGATCTTTCCAAAGAGGGGGATACAGAGGTAGAGGACCACCAAGAGGTAGGTTCCAACCCCAAGGAAGATCTAATTCATTTTTCACTGGTAGGTGTTATAATTGCAACCAAGTGGGTCACACAATGGGCAAGTGTCCAGAGAAGGCTTCCTCATCTTCAATGGGGGATAGAAGGAATCAGTTAGTTCAGGAGGAGGATACCCAAAGTGTTAATTCACCCATATCCAAGGCAGGGCCAGTGTTGGATGGGGAGAACTTGATGTTAAGAAGAACCCTGTTGAAAGTGCCTAGCACCATAGAACCACCCGAAAGAAAAAACTTATTCAAGACAACTTGTAGGTCTCATGGGAAGATTTTAAAGGTTATAGTGGACTTTGGATCAACTAAGAATATAGTGTCCACTGAGATGGTGGATAAATTGAAGTTGAGAAGGATACCTCATACCACACCTTATAAGGCTTCATGGTTGAACAAGGGTCAACAAATAGTGGTAGATGAGAAAACTATGGTTGAGTTTGAGATTGGGGAATATAAGGACAAGGTCCTATGTGACATACTACCTATGGATGCATGCCACCTACTCCTAGGATGTCCATGGTGGTATGATGTCAAAGCAATCCATGATGGAGAGAAGAACAATTATGTCATCACCAAGCTAAGAAAGAATTTCCAAATGGATCCATTGCAAGAACCCATTGAAGAGAAGCATGTGGGGAAAAGTGTGATGTTATTGAGTGGGAAAGAGTTTCTAAAGGACATGAAGAAGGAGAAAGGAGTCTGTTGTGCAGTAGTGATCAAACCAAAGGAGGAAACTAAGGAGAAAGTCTGTTTGCCACCAGAGATACAAGATTTGTTGGAAAATTATAATGACATAGTAGATAATGGTTTTCCAAGTACCTTACCACCTATGAGGGATGCGATTCATCAGATTGACCTCATTCCTAGAGAAAATTTTCCAAACAAAGCAGCATATAAGATGACACCAAGCGAAAATGCAGAGATAGCAAAACAAATCCAAGATTTGTTGGATAAGGGGTTAATAAGGAAGAGTTTGAGCCAATGTGTTGTGCCAACAATTCTTACACCTAAGAAGGATGGAAAATGGAGGATGTGTATGGACTCTAGGGCTATAAACAAGATCACAATCAAATATAGGTTCCCAATTCCCCGGATAGAAGACTTGATGGACAATCTTGGAGGATCTTGTTACTTTTCTAAGGTGGACTTGAAGTCAGGGTATCATCAGATAAGGGTGAGGCTAGGTGATGAGTGGAAGATATATTTTAAGACTAATGAGGGTCTGTATGAGTGGCTAGTAATACCCTTTGGCCTAAGTAATGCACCTAGCACATTCATGAGGCTCATGAATGAAGTGCTAGCAAAATTCATTGGTAAGTTTGTAATAGTTTACCTTGATGATATTTTGGTATTTAGAAGGTCCAAGAAGGATCACATGAGGCATTTGGAGATGGTCTCAAGGAAGCTACATCAAGAGAAGTTGATGATAAATCAAGAAAAGTGTGAGTTTCTCAAAACTAAACTAGTTTACCCTGGTTTTGTGGTTGCTAATGGATGTATGAAGATGGACCTTGATAAAGCTAAGTCCGTTTTGGAATGGCCTACACCTAGGTCCATAGGGATGTTAGGAGTTTCCATGGGTTGGCCTCCTACTATAGTAAATTTGTAATAAATTTTAGTCATGTATGTGCCCCTATACTTAACACCATAAAAAGGTGGAATCAAGTGTAAGTTTGAATGGACAGTGGTAGCAAACCAAGGGTTTGAAATGTTAAAGAAGAGAATTATAGAACTACCTACTCTTAGGTTCCCTAATTTCAATCAACTCTTTGTGGTAGAGTGTGATGCTAGCAAGTTGGCTATTAGAGCAGTGTTGAGCCAAGAGGGACACCCTGTGGCTTTCTTTTCAGAAAAGTTGAATGAAGCTAAAAAAAAGTATTCCACATATGAATTAGAACTCTATTCTATGGTACAAGCCCTTAAGAAGTGGAGACACTACCTATTACCAAGAGAGTTTGTGGTCTACACTAATAACCAGGCATTAAGTTTCCTAAATGGACAAGAAAATTTGAACCAAAGGCACATGAAGTGGGTGGAAGCATTACAAGCCTATACATTTGTTATAAAGCACAAGAAGGGGGTTAGAAACAAGGTTGCAAATGCTCTTAGTAGAAGAGTACTCACAATCCAAGAGATACAAATGCAAAGTGGAGGGATTGATGATTTGAAGGACCTCTACAAAGAAAACAAGGATTTCAGTGAAGCCTATGTGGCATGTGTGAAGTTTCGGCAGGGATTCAAGGTGGATTTCAGTGAGTATGTATTGTAGGAAGGCCTATTATTCAAAGGTCACCTTATGTGTATACCTCAAGGATCAATGAGGGAAATATAGTGAAGGAGAAACACCAAGGCAGCTTAGGGGGTCACTTTGGAGTGGATAAGACTTTGGAGCAAGTGAATAGACACTACTATTGGCCTAAGTTACAATTATATGTGAGGAGATTTGTAGAACAATATCAGATTTTTTAGAGGGAAAAAGGACAAAGAAACAATAGTGGGTTGTATCAACCATTATCTATACCCCAAAGGCCTTGGGAGTGCCTTAGTATGGATTTTGTTTTGGGGTTACCAAAGACACCTAGGGGACATGACAGTGTGTTTGTGGTGGTGGACCATTTCAGAAAGATGACACACTTCATTCCATGCAAGAAGACCAATGATGCCTCTCAAATTACAGGGCTATTCTTTAGGGATATTGTAAGAATCCATGGTTTGCCTTTGAATATTGTTAGTGACAGGGATACAAAGTTTGTGGGACACTTCTGGAGAACTCTTTGGAAGATGCTTGGAACTAATTTGTCTTTCTCCTCAGCCTACCATCCACAATCACATGGGAAAATAGAAGTACTGAATAGGTCACTTGGGAATCTCCTGAGGTGTTTGACCAAACAACATGGACAATCTTGGGATCATATCACAGGGCAGGCAGAATTTGCATACAATGACTCCATTAATACAAGTACAGGTAAGAGCCCCTTTGAAATAGTTTATGGGGTCAATCCTAGAGGTATTTTGGAGCTGAGGGATCTCAGTTTGAGGGACAAAAGGAGTGCACAAGGAGATTCATTTGTAGAGCAAATGAAGGATTTGCATGATCAAGTCAATAAGACTTTACAAAAACAAGAGGAGAAGTACAAAGCCAAAGCTGATAAGGCCAGGAGGGACTTGCAATTCAAGGTTGGGGATCTATTACTTCCCTACCTTAAAAAGGAGAGGCTACCCAAAGGCCAGCCAACTAAGCTACTCATGAAGAAGATTGGACCACTGAAGATTTTGCATAAATATGGCAAGAATGCCTATGAAGTAGAATTGCCTCTTGATTTGGGGATTTCACCTATTTTCAATTTTTGTGACTTATATCCATACTGTAGGATTTGAGAGATACAAATCCACAGAATGCCAAGAATACCTGCATACAAATAACCTGTTACAAGAGAGAAGCAGAAGGAGGAAAAAGCAGAACTCAGAAGTTACTCAAAATGTGAGAGAAAAATTATAATCTGAATTAATGAACAACAAGTACAAAGTTAAACCTTAAAAAGGTGAACAAAACCCCAAAAGGTAAAAGCTAGGTTGCACATTAATAATTAATAAAAGAATTAATTATTAATGCACCTAAGAGAAAGCTTAAGCACTAAAGAGTAATGACTTAACTAATTAAATCAACATGATTTAATTAATAAATAAACTAATGATTACTCTAACACCCCCCCTTAAGCTATGCGTAGGGGGTAAGCTAACCTAGCACAACTATGAAAGAAGGAAATGGGTCCTGGCAACAAGGCCTGATCAGGTACCCAATACAAGGAAATCTTTGTAAACCGGAGACAAAGAAGAAAACCCAGTGGGAAAAACCACTCTCCAAAAAGAGATAGAAGAATGCAGAAAAGAATTGACTCAAGAGACTCCCTCAAGACCATAAGTACAACCAGCCCCCCCATGAGAGAGGGATGAGACACCAAAGTCCCCCCAGAATGAAGAAACTCTTGTCACAATGGTAGATGCCTGATGTAAAATCCAAAAGGAGATCCTGAAGTGGAAAATGATATTCCTCCCCTTGGGAAGAAACGGATCCAAAGGACAATGTCGAAGAAAGCCTGTGAAGAGTGATGAACTAATCTATCTCAGGATGTGTGCCATGATTGGATGCTGAAGAATCTCTCTGTCTAAACTGAAACAAATGATGCCAAATTCAAACTGATGTGGAGAATCCTGAAATGCAACTGCAGAATGCACGGATAATGGTGGGCAAACAATGATAACCTGACTGTGAAGGTAGAGGAGATGAATGTCCTCAAAATAATCCTCCAAATCTGTAGTATAAGACTCAACAAAAAAGAAAGATATGTCTGCAACATAAGAGTCCAACGTATCTATGTCTGAAAGATGTATGATTTCCTGTTGCACAGAATCAGGAGCAATAGGAGCTGCTGATGAAGTCTCAATCTGAAGAGTGGGAACTATGAGACAAGCCTCTGATCCATCAAAACATGTAAGGGTGTCTAAATACTCAAGGTCCACTAAAGTATCATGATCAAAGGGTGTATTCTCTCTCCAAGCAATGGGTATTAGATAATCTGAAGCAGGATCCTTTGGGAATGGAGAGAGATTAGGGTCTCCATGTATCTCCCAAAGATGTGTCCAAAGTGGGTGAGGAAAATCAATGTCTAATATAGCCAACACAGTGTCATGATCAACACTAGACACTATAATTCCTACTATGTGATCTCTAATAATATCCCATGCTAATTTTCCCTCTGAAGTGGTTGGTTCAGGTATGAGATCATACAAATAAGGAAAAATATTAAGCCACCTACAATGTGTAAGTATACCCTTTTCCCATGACTCATAAATACCCTGTTCTAGAATAACAACAGAAGGGTGAGAAGAAAAACCCATGATAACTCTTCACATGAAACAAACTACGTGCTGAAAAATACAAGTTCTGACTTTGACTGGAAAAATAGACATCAAAAATGAAAATATAAAAAATCAAACCTACATAATGAGATAGATCTTGGAAAGATCTTTTCGACGATATAAGGAAGTCAAAAATCTGATATCGTATGCTCAAGATATGGCCAAAATACCAAAAGTGCTCAAAACTGCCCCAAAGAAGGTTTAAGAGTAAACCCTGGTGATTAGGTTAACTGCTAGAGGTTAACCACTAGCGGTTAACTGATGGCGGTGCCCATTTACAAAGCAACGTTGATTTTTAACACTGCATGCATTAGTTTTTAATGCAAAAATCAATTAAAACTTGATTTTTTTGATTTTTTTTGATTTTTCACCTCGAAATTTGAGCTGGAGAGAGAAAATTTTTCCTAGAGGCTACTATGGCCAAAAATGGCAAACTTTATATGAAAATTGACTCTCCTAGGCCTTATGAGCGCGATGGTGGTGTCTGTTTTTGCTCAATGTGCTCCAGAAAAAAGTGTCTCTTCTAGATTGAAGAAGAAACCCCAGAAAAGTTATGGTTTTTGCCCTCGAAACACTGCTTCACAAACACGAGACCACACAGCAGCAGTGTGGCTCTGATACCATGTAGGATTTGAGAGATACAAATCCACAAAATGCCAAGAATACCTGCATACAAATAACCTGTTACAAGAGAGAAGCAGAAGGAGGAAAAAGCAGAACTCAGAAGTTACTCAAAATGTGAGCAAAATTATAATCTAAATTAATGAACAAAAGTACAAAGTTCAACCTTAAAAAGGTGAATGAAACCCTAAAAGGTAAAAGCTAGGTTGCACATTAATAATTAATAAAAGAATTAATTATTAATGTACCTAAGAGAAAGCTTAAGCACTAAAGAGTAATGACTTAACTAATTAAATCAACATGATTTAATTAATAAGCAAACTAATGATTACTCTAACACATACAAGGGATCACCTCTAGACATAGGTCAGTCTACACTTGCATATTTAGAGGATGATGATTGGGTGAAAGATTTGCCTACCCCAAAGCCATTGCAATTAGAGAGTGTATTGGATTGTAAAGTGATAAAGAAGACAAGAAAGGGTAACTACAAGGAGTATATCATCAAGTGACAGGGACTACCTGAAGCTGAGGCTACTTGGATGACAGAGCTGGACATTCTGAAACATAGGGTCACCCTTGAAGACCTCCTAACTCAAGGGAATTGAGTTATTTTGTCCAGGGGAATTTTGGGTTGTTGTAGGTGTTTAGGTGTGTGTTAGAATAATATCCAAGGGGTTGGATACAATGTTAGTTTACTTCATGTTTGTAGGGCCTTAGTGCCCATTGAGTGTTTTAGGACATTTTGGTTTCAAATTGTGAAATGTTTCCATTTTGGGGTAATATGAGTTAGAGGTATGTTTTAAGACCCTACACATTCTATTTGGGGTCTTAGAGGTCAACATCCATCATCGAGTTGACTAACAAGGTCAAATTTCTCAAAATGACAAAATGTTGCTAGCAACTTTTGCAAGATTTGACAAAATATAGTTAAAACTGATGTAACTACCCTATGATCTATATATGACCATGGTTTTGATGCTTTGAAGAGTTTAATGAGATTTTGGAGTGAAACACTTAATTCTGACACCTTTGTACGGATGACTGGATCCTCTTTTGTGTAATCTGCACTGTGTCTTTGCTTTTGTATGGCTATGTACAGATTGGCGCAAGTGATCAGGCTCCATGATAGTGTAGTGTGTTCTTTCATATTTCTTATGCATTAGGTAGTTTTTTTTGAAGTTCAGTAAAAGTTAAGTTACACATTTTTGAAGGTCACTGGTCTGACAGAGACAAAAACAATGCTACCTAGTTAGAAATGGCTCTAACCTAAATTTCCTCTAGTGGATTTGTCTAAAACCATGGGGAAACTAGGATTGGGATCTTTAGATAGGTTTGTAGTTTTTTTTTTGGTTGTTTCATTGGATTTCATAGGCCAAAAGTGAATCCCTTGGGCTAACTGGTGAAAGCAGGTGAGCCAGGATAGGGAGAAGAAATACTTTGTGTGAGCACCCAAGACCTTTTGGGAAAGACTTAGTGGTATTCCTAGATGCACTAGATAGTCTCCTAAGAGGATTCAATGGTGGTTGGAGGTTAATCAGAGATTGGAGACAAGATTAGAAATTGTTCATGCTCACTGGTCTAGAGGCCTAATTAATGGGCTATAATCTAGGGCCTGCAAGAAAATAGGATTTTGGGTGCCTTCAGAGGTCAGGGTTTTGGATTCTGACAGGGTTGAATGATGTCTTGAATATTTCTGAGTTTTTTTGTGGATTCATTTGGGTATTTTGGAAGCATTAGGCCAAAATCAGTGAAAATAGACCTACTAGGAATTAGGCAATTAAGCCTCATAATGAATTAGTGACCAATTAGATCGGTAAAAGGTATTGGAGTATTGGGATGAGTGTAGAATGACCTAGGATGGGTCAAGAAGGATGTTAAGAGTCTTGGAGAATGTATGGGAAGATCCTAGGTAGAGAGTTGACATACTAGGTGGAGGATTAGTGGAAGAAACTAGGCTTTTTGGGAACTAGTTGGACTAGTTAAGCTTGGTAACTTTGGAGTCTTCTTGAAACCAACTATACCTAGGATAAGTTGCTAGAGGGGGTCTTGGAGATCTTAATTGGAAGAAGATCCAACAAAGAAAAACCATGGGATGGCTGGATTAGATAATTAAACACCTTAAAGTGAAGAATAGCACTAGTTGTCAAACCCTATGCATCAACTATGCACAAATGATCGATGCAAGGATATATTAAATGGTGATGAAAAAATTCAAATGTGACCATGCAACTAAGCAAAGCATAAGGGTCAAATGGCACCTATTTACTAGGTTTTCACCATTTGAATTTATTGCTCTTTTTTTTTTTACCAAAGTGCCTTTTGCTAGGTTTTCACCAAGATAACAATTTTTTCCAAGATTCATATTTGAATGTTTTTTCTTTCTTCATGCTCAATTTTTCATTTTTATCTCTTTTCTCGGGTCTATTTCCACTGTTTTTGGATTTCTTCTATTTTTGGATTTTTTCAGAATCTATTTTCACGATACAAAGGATGATGCTTTCTCTCATCTGATTCTCTCTCTTCTGGTACTCTTTCATCCTATACACTTTTATCTGATTAGGTATAAAATAATTTCAAGTGGATGCTATTAATAGGTTCTTGAAACTCATCCCCCTCATAGTGAGCTAGCTTGTATGTTCCCATGCCAAAAGAAGATGTGATAATGAATGGTCCCAACCAGTTTGCTTCCTACTTTCATTTCTTCTCTCTTTCTACTTGATTCTTAGGGCTCTCTCAATACTAAATCACAAATTTGAAACACTCTAGGTTTAATTTTCTTTTTTTAGCTCCTTGAAATACTATTTTGATATACCTTGAGATGTTCATATGTCTGAGTTTGATGTTCTTCTAATAACTCAAGTTGTTGAATCTTAGAAACCCTATAATCTTCATATGTTATCAAACCATCTAAGGAGACTCGTAATGATGGAATCTCAACTTCTAAAGGTAAAACAGCCACTGCTCCATAAACTAATGAAAATGGTGTTGCTCCTGTTGGTGTTCTTATGCTTGTCCTATATACCCACAATGTCAGATTCAGTTGTACATGCCAATTCCTTCCTAAATTATCAACTATTCTTTTTGAATTTGTAAGAATGTTTTTGTTTGTTTCCTTTGCTTGACCATTTGCTTAACGATAATAAATAGAAGAATAATGATGTATAATATGAAACTTGTCACATAGGTCATTCACATCCTTGTTTTCAAACTGTTTTCCATTATTAGTTATTATAGCTTGAGGAATGGCATATCTACAAATGATGTGATTTAGGATAAACATTGAGATTTGTTTTCCTATTGCAGTCGACAAAGGCATAGCTTCTACCCATTAAGTGAAATACCTCGTTGCAGTTATGATATATTTATGACCATTTGATGAAGGTGGATAAATAATCCCTATTTTTTAAACCCCCATTGATAAAAGGGCCAAGGTGTGTTCATCATGTGTAGGTCGTGTGTTGGCACATGAATCATGTTCCCATGATATTGACATTTCTGACATATCTTGACAAACTGACAAGCATCCTTCCCTAGAGTTGGCCAAAAGTAATCCATTCTACATTAATTGTAGCATCCAGGATTGATTTCTCTTACTCAAAAAACAAGAATTTGTCGAATCTGATACCACATAAAAACAAAGGTCCACTAAGTTGAAAGAGAAAGCCAGCTACAAAATAAATAGAGCTAACATTGAAGAAATAAAAAATTTGAAGACACCAAAGAAATTCAAAGAAGATACCAAATAAATTATTGAATCTTTACATGTGTTGTCAATTGCCAAATTTGGAAATATCATATTGCTTGAACTTGAGGTTTCCAAAAATTTATGTGGTTGTTGTTTGGCCAAAACACATCAAAGAAAAGCTTCAAACGAATTCCATGACGATTGATGCTGAAAAAAAAAAAGATTTTCTTTATTGGTTAGAGTGATTGTTTTAGTTATTTGAAGTGAAACATCTTCATATTTTTGTGGCACGGTTATGCAAAATTATTTCACCAAAATAGTTGCAGATCTCATAGATAGCATTTGGGTATTAAATTTGGGCAATATTTTATCTTATTTGGAACAAGTTCATGTGAAACTTCTTTTTCTACTTCAGTGATTAGATGTAGAACTATATTTGTACGTTGCTTTTTCTTGATATTATACATATACAAAAAAAATTGTTCACGACAGTATTAAAAACCATCCACAAGAGTTTGGGGTGAGATAGAGAGGCAAAATGTATTATTATTATTATTTATACAATAAATCAAAATTAGAGCAAAGTTTTGTTTAGTTTGCATGGTTTAAATTAACTCATATTTAGTCTTTTTATATTTCAAGATTTATATACTTATATTGTAAATAAATTATTTTTTGGTGAATCATTTAAAAATTTAATATGATTTAAAAATTTAACTTGTAGGATGTTAGATAAGCATTGAAAATAATTAACTATTGTATCTAATTTTGATATAAAATGCATAATTTTATATAAAAAAATTTAGAATAAACATCATTAAAATAGTTAGGAATTGTTTCCAATCAATATTTCACTACACCAATTGCATAATTTTTTATGCGTAGATAAAATCAATCCTACCACTCATGCAAAATGTCCAGCAATTGAAGATGAAAACCCATGAATAAGGTTACTATTTTTCTTAGTCTTTGATGTCATCTCTATAGCTGAATCTAAACTCACATTCATAACTCAAATATACATGAAAACAAATATTATAAACCATTGTATACAGAAATTTAATAATAAAACCAAAGGTAATGAAAGAGAATCGACGACAGGGCTTAAACATCACACACTAAGCCTTTGACTGCTTAAGTGGTTGTTGTGGGCCCATTGCCTTTGCCAAGGTCTGCTCTATTCGTTACCATTTCTGTTAACGCTTGAATTCAAACATTTCTCCTGCTCAAACTTTAGTGGATGTCCGTAAATATTTTACCGCAGCTTGTGGCAATTTTTATTTCCCAGCGTTCTCCCGACCTATGCCAAAATGGGAGCTTTAGAACAGGGTATGCACATCCAAGAAAATGTAATGGAAGGGTGATTATTGTCAAATATATCAGTTGGAAATGCTCTGGTAAACATGTATGCTAAAATGTGGAAGCATGGACAAGGGACATGACTTGTTTGATCAGATTCCTCAGAGAAATGTTGCTGAGCTTGTTGCCGACAACTTGAACAGGGAGTCATTTATTCCCCATTGAAGGGAATCAACACCTAAAGATCCCTGAGTAACGATGCTGCAGAAAGATTATTCCCCATTCCTCCAAGGTCTGTTCCTCACTGACAACACATGGAATCAACTAAATGTGATTGGCAGGTAAAAACCAAATCTGCAACCCTTGTCAGCATTCTCACAGCCTGTGCAGAAATAGGAGTTCTGGAACAGGGTATGGGTATCCATCGCAACTGCCCTGGCAAATACCTATACAAAATGTGAAAGCATAGAAAAGGAACGTGAACTGTTTGACATAATGCCTCCTTTGACACAAGGAGAATTAAATTATGGAAAAGGAACGTGAACTGTTTGACATAATGCCTCCTTTGACACAAGGATAAGTAAATTATGGAAGCACAGACAAGGTACCTGAACTGTTTGACAGAATCCCTCAAAGAAACATGTTTTAGTGGAATGCCCTACTTGCAATATATTAGCAAAATGGATCCAGGATCTCTTCTTAGGTACACTGAGTGCCAAAACATACAATAGTGGGTTGTAATTTATCTCAGAACTTTAAATATTTGAATTTTCCTTCTTCAATATTAGTAATCTATTCTTAATATCACGAGTAATACCAGTTCAAGAAATTCTGCAGCACATAAATCCATTGAGAGAAAGAGTTCTCACACTTACAAGGGTGTAGACAAGGCACCTTAACTGTTTGAGGAAGCTCTCACACTTACATGAGCATAGACAATGCATCTTTAACTGTTTGACAAAATGCCTAAAAGAAATATGTTCTCGTGGAACTACTTGATTGTAGGATATTAACAAGATAGAGGATCTCTTTTTTAATTCACCGAGTGAGTAAGCATGCAATGAGGGGATGTATAATCTTGAACTTTAAGTACTTGTAATTTCCTTATTCAACAATATGAATCTACACAATTTCATGCGCAATAGTACGTATTTATAAGAGCAATGTTGTCAATCATTGTGCTCTTATCTCAAAAGTAATATTGCTTCATTTGTTTGGTTATTTCCATGTTATTAATGTTATTAATGAACGTATAGATATTATGAAAAACATGGGATAGATGTTAATGTTGACATTGTTTGAAATGAATTATTTGATGAGATCTACACTAAGAACTTCTAAAAAGGCAGTTAAGATATCTCCAATGTGGAAGAAGAATTTTTTTCTCAATCTAACTTTGTATATCTCTAGAAGGATGACCATCTACTATAATTCACCACCAAAGTGAATGAAAAACTTCATTGTACTTTTTTTAATACCATATAGTACTTCTAAAGGAGAGAGGGTAAGTAGTGACAATCTATTGGCAAAAAATAATGAGAGGCCAAAACCCTCTTGAACTAAACTAAATGTGTGGGAAGTGTCCCTCCAATAGAGGAAGGTGGAATTATTATACCAACGTCAACACTAAATGTGTTATCAATCCTTAAGCCAACCATTGATAGAAATATGTGGAAATTAAAGATGTTAAACTACCTAGTATACCTGAAACTTCATTCAAATTGATATTTATTCTCCAATTAATAGAACATATTTTCTATATTAATAAAATAATCATTGTAAAATTGCACTTAGTTATTATTGTGCCAATGTTAAACAATTTAAACAATAATAAACTAAGTAAAATGGTTTCAACTTATACTTTATTCCAAGATCAATTCCCCCAAATTGTTATAGAAGCAAAAATTTTCTAGGATTTTCATGAGTAACCTCCAATTACTCCATCATATGATTTACTAATATTAAGCTTGATTATCATGGTTCTTTATTTGTATTGAAATTTGAGTAATTGCTTTTATGTCTAGTGTTGATACCTTAAATGATGAATATTTTAAAGATTAAGCCATTTTTTCTCGGGATATTAGAAAAGGGAGTGCCTGTTTTTATATGGTTCTTCATTGACTTTTATAGGATTTTATACAAAATGTTACAAATGGAGATTTTTCAAAAATCTATAAAAGTCTCAAGGGAATCATTCTTGGGGGTTAAAGTGTAATAAATATATAATTGAGGAATTTTAGTACCTTTGAATCTTTGGTCTTCCCTACAAGCCACCAAAACTTTATTTTCAATAATATACCAACATTTTTAGTTCACTTCAGAGGAATCCAGATCAATCTCCTCCTTATGAAAGTTGCCATTAATATTTGATTATCTTCACTTGTGATAATAAAGAAAATAATATATAGGAAGTCTATGTTCTACTACAATTTTGAACCCCCCTCTTGCAAGAAATTCACTAAAAGAGAAGATTGATTCAACTTTATTGGGTTTTGGATCAACGAGAGATTCTCCTCTTTGAAATTTAATAGAACTGATTTTTGTAGATCCTACTTTCCCATGTTAATTTGTAAAATTTTATATGTTTGTTTCACCTTTAGGTAGTTGAACTTCTCAAAATTTTGACCTCTAGACTTTATTTTACTTTTCTTGGACATCTATTAATTTTGATATAGTAGATCCTTCTTCATGAATTATTCCTAGTTCATCCCTCTAAGTAGGATTAATCCATCAAGAGATTCTAGTTCCATTTTTATCCTTTCCTTTTCAACAAAATGTTACTTAAAATTGGGATTATTATTCCAATGTTTATGGATATTGTAGGGCTATGTGTTTTGTTGTGGCTCCAAAACACACACAACATTTTTGGCTCTTTGGCCATGGGGACCCCCTACTTCTCCTTTTGTTTTGACCCCCTCTCTTTTTTTGGATGTTTTCTAGGGGTTCTTATGAAGAAAAGATAAGTCCTTTCGGACTTTCACACTTTCAGACCTTTGGACTTGCAGAGTCTCTCGACCTCTGAACGTACAAAGGTCTGAAAGTGAGAAAGTCCAACCCCATAACAATCTTGTAGTGTTTTGGCCGCCAAAACACCGAAAGATATGAGGGTCACGACTTTGACATTTCAGCCTCTAAAACATCAAAGTTTCCATGATGTCATCTCATTAAGTGGTGGGCTATAAAAGTGATGCCGCTTATTTTTTTCTTCACTTCTCATTTTCTCTCCGCCTCCTCGAGCTCCTGCAATCTCGTCTTCCATGCACGTGATTCTTGTTTGTTGTGCTCCTTGCCCTGGACCATGCCACTTCTTCCCATGTTGCACGTTGTCTTCCTCCTCCTCTCCCTCGTAGAAGGTTGGTCTCTCGGACTCGGTGTTCGGTTTAGGGTTATTTCCTCACTGCTTCATTCTTTTATTTCTTTGTCTTGTTTGCTAGCCTTCCTTTATTTTTTTTGAGTCTCCTTTCATGTTTGGTCGCTTAGGTGTTAGGCCCTAGGGCGTCGATTTCATTCGACATCATGTTTTTGGGCATCTTTTTTGTTTTTTCGTGTTGTGTCAGTCGCAGGGATTTTGGCCTCCAAAAGCCAAAAGTCATCTCGCACTGGCCAGATCGAGTAGAAGAAGAAAATTGACTAAGTCTAGAATGGTCCTCAGTGCTTTGGTGTTTCACAGTTTTGGCATTTCACAGACTACCCCATCGTTTCAAAGGCTGAAACACCAAAGGCAGGATCAACCTTCACACATTTGAAGTTTTGCGTCTTCGTACTCCACAATATCCTACACCTCCACAAGTCTGAACCTCCACCTTTTCCACCTCATCCATTTTCCATCCTTTCTCACTTTTGTACTCTGATCATCTTTCACACTTTCATAGTACGACATGCCAAAAAGCATCACCCAAACTCCAATAAAGCCCCTATTTTGCATTTTTGGCCTTTTGCAGCCCAATCCTAATTCGGTGTCCACATGTCTGCGAGGCCAAAAATGCCATAAAAATGATTTTGGATAATTCTTAAGCACTACTACCGATCCTTAAGGTTTTAGTTTATGTTGTGTTATTTCCTTTAATAGTTGTTTTTCAATAAAACATGGATGTTTGCATGTTTTCTTGCAGGAATATTAGAAAGGATTGTTGGATCACTAATGAAGTACATATTCAAAGGCTATCACGCACCTTCAAAAGTTAGAAACTACCACAGTGAGGTTACCGACACCAACATAAAAAATGTCAATTGGAATGATTTTTTAGTCAAATGTGCCAAACCCAATGGGATGTCATATGACTGCACTGTCCTAGTACTATCAAGTCTAGTGAATGCGACCGCACACCCATTTTCAATTTTATTGTCAGACTTGATCATGACCCTAGCACACCACTATGTACCAGATGAGAAGGTGGTGAAAAATAGAGTCAGAGACATTGTTTTGGACCTTCGAATGGATAACATCAAGGATGTCTTCCACCTTCCAAAGGGAATTGACAGATACTATGACTTCTCAATCAAAAAAGGCTTTGATTGGTTCAAGAACAATAACATGGAAGCATATGACACAGTGAACCAAGAATACCCGATCCAATCCCTCCCAAAGAACAAGCTATTTGAAGGATGATATCTAGGCAGCTGCTACAATGCTCAATAGAATGTATGGACTACCCCAGTCCATCCAACTTGAAAATTGGATGATCCTACTAATTGAGAATATCAAGGGGCGAAGGGCCAGGTTCGATTGGGCCACCATCCTGAGTGATAACCTAGATGAAAAATTAATTTCAATTAAGCACAATCCCAAATTCTACATGACATCATACATGGTGTATTTGTTAGCATCTAGGGAAAAGTACCTGGGGTTGGTGAAAAAGGGAGCCTTTGGGCAACCAAGTGCATGACCCTTCATAGTATATCCCCAACTGGTAAGGAAAGCCAAACTGGATGAAAACAACCCAGACTATAGGATCAATAATGATGCATTCATGTTTGCAATCATCCACTCAATTGAGGGTGATTATGCAAAGATACTATCAGAAGAGGCAACTGCTAAGGTAAGGGAAATAGAGGCCTTTCACATCTAGTTTAGAACCTTCACCTATATCAAAGTGGGTGGGTACACCCTTGCCCACAAAGAAGCTTCCCAGATACCCTTCCGACTGGGTAATTATCATAGAGATGGCCAGACAGCTTGCTGATGCTTATGATCATATTAAACATAAGAAGAAGCACTGTTGGGACTTTCCCATTTCAATTGGCCCATACTCTCTACAAGACATAAAGGTGTGTAAGTCCCTTACATTTCAATGGGATGAATGCCCGTTACAGTCCCTTAAGGATGGGGTCAGGTCCAGGTTTGACCCCATTGGTACCTAGCCTCATCATGGGCAGGCACTATGTTCACAAGCCTCACTTGGAAAAACCACTGGATAAACTATGTGGATGATTATGAAGTCAGGATTCAAGATTATTGTAGAATGTCTCTTGATTTATCACAAGTTTCCCTAGAGATCAGCATTTCGCCCAAGGTATGGGAAAAGGAGACAAATGATGTACTTGACCCACTATATAATAAAGATAAGGTATATACAAGACCTATCTTAAATGGTGAGGTGGAAAAAGATGACAATGATAACATTGAATTCAAGGCTAGGCACGTGGTTAAGGCTACCAAAAATTAGATCAAAAGGCCCTTCAAGATGGACTCCATTCTAATGAAACCATAATTAAACCCACCAACCAAAGTGGATAAACAATGAGGAGAAAGGATAGTAGTGCCTCATTTCAAGAATTCATCCCCATAGAAATCAGGAATAGTGTATGGGCATGAATGCCCAGTAGTGTACGACTCTAATCCTAAGCATAAACAACAAAAGACAAGGATGACTGGAAATATATCCCCACCTTTGGATAATACACAAGCAACTCAAGAAGAGCTCCCCACCAATAGTAAATCTCTTGATGGAGAGGCTACAGAACCTAAGGGCACCTCGAGGGAGAGAAAGAAAGTGTATATGAGAAAGAGAGCATCTGCATCCCCATAGTTAGAAACTCTGCTAGAAGAACTGGAAGAGGAAGAAGGGGCAGGGGAGGATGTACCTTTAGTGAAGAGGACAATGTCAAGGACTGCTACCACAAGGAAGAAAGGTATGGAAAAGGACATCCCAATTTATGGGGGAGAAGAGGCACATGAAGAACAAGGGAGCCCCCAAGATTCACTTGGTCCCAATGAATTCCTTATGTCTAACTTCCAGAATCTCACAGGGTTTGAGGATCAAGGGATATATTCATTTGATCATTCAACATAAGTTAATGTGGAAGGACATGTGCCATTGATCCCTCAGGTTATTCTCAATCCACCTCCATCTTAGTTGACTATCCCCACACTAAACATACCACTTACAAAAACATATATAAGTAAGGAAGGGGACACCGAGACACTTTCATCTAGCATAGATTTTGTAGCCAGAGACAAAGAGGTAGGAGCACAAGCTATTTCATGGTTCTCCACTGTCCAAACCTCACAAACCACCTAGGAAGAGTCACTCAAGGATACACAAGGAGATAAGGATGTAGAGAAAGGATCAGATTCAACTCATACTTAGGCTCCCACTCCTCCACCTTCATTTCCAACTTAGGCTCCCACTCCTCCGCCTTCATTTCCTACTCTCACTCCTATGCCTTTATTTCCAACTCCTACTCCTCCACCTTCATTTCCAACTCATGCTCAAATTTCTTTGCCTTTTATTCCCATATCCTCTCTGGGCCCAACTTCCCAAATACCATTGTTCATAGGGACAACACCATCTTTCCAGACAAAGAAAAGACAGTAACAAGTTTTCAGGCTGAAATACTAACAATCTTTCGAAAGATGTGGAGAAAACCCAAGATGAAACATGACCCAGAAGGGAAGAGAGTACTCCTGCACCAGAACAAACAAAAGAAGAGGTACACGATGCCACTTTGGGAGAGAAGGATGAAATCTCAGAAGAAGAGGTATGAGAAGAAGAGAACTCAGAAATTTGAGAGGCATTAGAAAAATCAAGGGAATCCCAAGAGGAGATGGAAGTCCAAAGTATAGGAGGGACAACCTCAGTATTGCACATTGCTCCTTACAAGATCGTTACTACCTTTACTAAACCAACATGGTTTACTAAAGAGATACAACCTAGGAAGAGATTTTATACAGAAGAAGAAGAGGAAACATACATGTCCTTCCTAGGTCAAGCTTTCCACCAAGTAGATTCCATTCTACCCGTAAGGACAATTTCCTATGTCATTCAGAATAACAAGGAACGCTAGAAAGCACAAGTGGCAGTCCCTACAACTAGTATCACTTAGGAAGAAATAACCCCAGAAGATTACACTTTTTATGAGGTTTATTTAGGGGAGCCTACAGGAGAAGGAATCAAAACATTGACGGCTCTAGGGCTGAAGCATGGTCTAGGTTTTATGGACAAAGATGAAGAAAAGATAAAATCACTGACTGGGTAGAATTATGCATAAAAGAATTCATTTTTAAAATAGTGGGTCCCATTGAACCAAGTTGTCCAGAAGCCTCATTACAGGATGTCTTGGATAAGAATTCTATCTCAGAATTTCCAGAAGGGATAACACATTATTTTGTACAAGCATGTACGAACTGGAAGGTAGATTTTGAGCAATTAGGAGAAGGAATCATTAGAGCCATTTTGAAACCTTTCTGGACCATTCCTAAGGAGGCTACCAAATTAGTGGATATGATGGAAGATAAGCAAGGATTGGATTTCCAATTGAACATATGACATAAAGTGTTCAGGGACTTGAAGATAATAAAGAAGGAATGCTTCCCAATTCTGGTAAAATTATTTGAGGGGGCAGAATTAGATAATTTTGGGACATGGACTAAGAGCGTAACAAAGACAATAAAGGTTTATGAAAAGTGCATGAATAAAATTCGTCGGAGACATGAGGGAGTTATGATATGGGTGGAGAAAATAGAATATTTCTTCACAATATTTAAGGCCAAAATTCATGGATTAACTCCTACACCTTTATTTTAGCACATGAGCTAATCAATGCCTAATCTTGGCTTTTAGTGGCTCTGCTCCCACTAGTTTGAGACTTTTTAGTTCAAATCATACTGAAATTGCCTTGGGTTAGAACTTAAGATAATCAAGATTAGGGTTTTATTGATTAAAGATTTAGATTGGGGGTCTAGGGTTTTGATGACCATTTTAGGTCATTACATTGTGTGCAATGTAGAGAAGAAGTGGAAGAAAGAATAGTAGGGAAAGAAATGGATGTCCTGACTTGTATAAAATATTATTACAATAGAGATGAACTTAGGTCTAGACACTAAAAGTGTGTCTAGGGTGTGAATCCTACTGTGTCCCCTACCAGAAAGAAGCCCGATTAGTAATGTCATTCAAGGAGTTTCTTGATAAGTGAAAGTATAATAAAATAATGGGTTGGAATATTTAACTAAGATATATGAATCCTTGAGCATGTCAAGAACACTATCATAAGTATATGGGTGACTTGTAATATAGATTCCCAAGCATACCATGAGTGTTTTCATGAGGCTATTAGTGACTTGTTACGGTAGTTTTCACATGTATGGGTACGTGGTGATAGTACTTACATGATCATTATTCTTCTCTATACAAGATAATTTTTTATTCTGTGTGGTATGCCATCATGAGTACACATGATGATACTCCCTACGCTTAACACTCTAGTATCTAGTTCATAATATTTGAGTAGAAAACATGAGATCTATTGTTGCTAGAGCCTTTTTGGTTATTGCATTGCAATATAATGCCATAAGGAAAATTGAGTGTTTCTCATTAATGATGCCTTTTTTTCCTTAATGATGTTATTTAAGGATTCTTCCTCTAAACTAATTTATCTTATTGTTTCTTTGGGAACCTATTTTAGCTTTATTTGTATTCTCCTTAGGGAGTTTGTTCCTACTCTATATGTGGTTGGATTGTATTGAGGTCATGATTGTTATTGAAACCGAGTAAACTAGACCTCAATGTTTGGTAATTTTGCACCCCTAATGAGGGAAGAATGTATATTATCTTATGTTTAAGTAGGTTGAGTCAGTCATTTAAATTCAGATAAGTTTAAGGCCAAAAATTCATGGATTAACTCCTACACCTATATTTTAGCACATGAGCTAATCAATGCCTCCTCTTGGCTTTTAGTGCCTCCACTCCCACTAGTTTGAGACTTTTTAGGCCATTATATTGGAAAGATGTATGTTTTAGTGCCTACACCTATGGAATGGTGCCTAAGCTTTCCATCACTGCTGCATATTCTTTGACACCTGCACCATCCCTGGACTCAATCTTTTTCTGAATTTTGACTCTTATGCATGTGTTTTAGTGTGATGAGCCTCCCAAAAGGCCATCTTTTCCATGTGATTACTTTCCTTTTTCAGCATTTTGTTTTTAAAAGTGGAAGAATTTAAAACTTATGGTTTTTATATATTTTTATATGAAAGGACATAAGTAGGTAAAATGGATGGTGAAAACATAATGTATTTTGCTTAAAGCTAATGGATAGAAGTTGCAGGATATAAGTGATTACATGTTGAATAGATAGTCCTCTTCCCTATGCTATGTTATGGGTAGTTTCCTTCCTGTAGCTGAATGTTGTGCAAGAATATTGAATGAAATATCACACTTCTTTCTTAGTATTAAATGATAAAATATATTTATGCTTCGAAAGTTATGAATACTAACCGTTTTGTAGGAGTCAAGTTATGGCACATTCAAGAATTTCAGCATGGTGTTGAAAGGGTCAACGATAGCCGTTACCTTTAGAAGAGCCAGCATAAGCAAGGAATTAAGAAAAGTGGTTAAAGGTGGGCGTGTCACAGAATTCTCATAGAGGAACAAGTCAGTTCAGTTCCTGAGAAGACACCACACTCAGATCTAGAACCACTACATGCTATATTCTGGGAGGAAATTGAAGACCTACTTTTGTTGTTTGAGATTTCTGTTATGGGCACGATGTATCCATTAGTGATCCTCATTAATGGAGTGATCCTAGATTTAGGTTGTAGTGTAGTTCCTCCTTAAATAAGTGGAATTCTGTAGTTCCAAAAGAAGAAGATGAAGAGTTAATTGATGTAATTTCTGGACTAGAGTTTGATATTGTAGCACTGTTTATTTTCCAAGTATTTTTCCTCCATGAATGAATAGAGTGCAGAATTTGAGTTTTAGTCTCTTATCATAATTGCATTTCTATTCACTCATCCAAGGGGGGCCACTTGGTGAGTGAATCATTTTATTAGATTAGAAGTTATTTCTTTGCTCATTAAGAAGAAGATAGAACTCTGTTGTTCCTGCAGCCACTAGTAACAGAACTGGTGCATTGTTCCTGCAGCATAGGCGAGCAGAGTAAACCCTGCTCATGATTACTATTTTCATAGCATTATTTTATTCAATTGAGATAGCATAGATTCCTAAAGCATAATGTATTTCAATTCCATAGGTTTATCCATGAGAATCAAGGAATTTTGAAGCATATACTTTGCGAACACCGTTCCAAGTCTATGTCCCTGGTCGATAACTAAATGAGACTAAATAATCTACTTAGCAGCCATTTAGGGTATCCAATCCTAAAATAGCAGTCCAATGATATGTGTTTCTAAGACAATTGTTTGGCCAAGGATTTTTGGCACCGCTGCCGAGGATGGTGTTAGTTCAAACCACTTTGGTGTTCATGATTCTAGTTTTTATAGTTTAGGATTTAACTTTAAGCAAAGCATTTTATGCATAGAAGAAGAGATCCTCGCGGAAGATTCCTTCCTCATCAATACCAGGCTGCACCAATTGATCTTTTTAACCTTGAGCCTAAAGAACCCCAAGTAGAGTGAAGAAGAAGACCTGTTTGAAAATCCATTTGCAGACGCCCAAGGAGAAATTTCATCACCCTCATCCTCCGAAGAATCGCTACATCTAGAAGTCCTTTTTGATGAGTCTGAGTATCATGACAACCCATTAGCTCTTATTGTCTACCAACCATCACCACAGTAGCAACCAGGCCCTCCTCCAACGATGGATCTGCCTACCTTTCCCTTTCCAATTCCTCCTCAGTAGGGTAACCAAAACCTGAAGAACATTCCATCCGTTGCATTGCCAAAATTCTACAAACTTATCATTGAAGATCCCGAGACCTTCCTCTTTGAGTTCAATATCCTCTACAGGAGCTATGACTACACAACTGATGCCCATAAGCTGAAGTTGTTTCTATCAACTCTCAAAGAGGTCACGCTAAGATGGTTTATGAGCTTCGGTGCTAATGCCGTACCAAATTGGAATGCCATGAGAAATATGTTTCTTGCAAAATACAAAGAATACTGTAGAGGATAGGATTTAAAAGGAGATGACATCTTTAAGATGTCACAAAAAGAGGATGAAACCTTGGAAGACTATGTTTCCAGGTTTATGTATAACTTGCAATGCAATGCTCAACACTAGTTGAATGAGGAATCACAGAAGCATCTATTCATCAAAGGTGTCAATGAAGGAAGCATAGAAGCCTTGGACATTATGGCTGGTGGCGACATCACCCAGAAAAACTGGGCGGAGATTGAGACCATATGTATGAACTACTCAAGGGCTACAGTAAAAAAAGGAAGAGGATTAAGAGACTTGCCTCAAAAGACAAATGGATCTTGAGTGTCTAAGATAGAACTATCCAATCTCCTGTCTGACTTCAAGCAGGATATTATCAATGACGTGGCTACTCAGCTGGATACCATGCAAGCCCGAAGGAAGAAAGAGGACGCGGATGCTATGTTGGCTGAATTTTGCTCCCATTGCAGGGAGAAGAAAAGAAATTGTAAGTGCAAAATTGTTGCATCTGTGGACACTACTTCAATACCCACCGAGTTCAAGGCAATAGATGAGGAGAATGGAGAGTTCTTTTACGTGCCTCAAAGGTGACCATGGGATCAGAGATAAGGTATGCCTCAAGACCCCTTAAATCATTTTCATTATAATAACAATAATAGTAATCAGTGGCAGAATCAAAACCCCCACAATTCTGTCCCTCAAGGATAGAATTGAAATAATCATTGGTCAAACCAACAGCCACAGTATAACCAAAATTTTTAGTAGCCACAGTATAACCCTAACTTTCAACCTCAATTTAACCCAAACCAACAACAGTTTAACCCATATCAACAGCAGTATAATTCATACTAGCAACCGTAGCTGAATAACCAATGGCAACCACATGGTAACTGGCAACAACAACCTCAGTGGGGGCCCAATCAACCTAATCAGTAGCAAGCTATTATGCCTCCACCTCAGCAACAAGCTATTATGCCTCTGCCTCCTGTAGCCAATAACAACCCTCAGAAGCCACAACTTCTTGCTCAACCAAATCCAAACAACAAGCAACAAGCTTATTCACTGCAAGTGAATGATATCCACCTAAGGTCAGGGACTACATTTTCTGCACCAAGAGCACCCATAATAACTGATGTTTATGATACTAAGGAAGCTTCTGACAATCAAAATACTATTGTTCTCCCTGTTGCACCACCTATTCCAGTTGAGAAAGAACCACCTTTTCCACAGAGATTGGCCCAACCTTCAGTATCCCCTAAAGAGAATACTATTGCAAAAGACCTGATTGACCAACAGAAGCAAACGACTATCCAAATACCATTATTGGATGCCCTCAAGGAAATTCCAATCTATAATAAAGTAATTAAAGAAATTTGTATCAAGCACCCTGGTAGGAAAAAGAAAGATCCTAATACTATCCATGTTCTTGGACAACTTTCTGATCTCATGCTTAGTAAAACTTTGATGCCTAAATACTCTGATCCAGGAAGTCCAGTGGTTACCATTCACATTAATGGTATACAAATACAAAATTTCTTGGTTGATCTAGGAGCCTCCATTAATGTTATGACTATGGATGTATTGTTAAGGCTTAGTATCATTAGGTTAAGGGAAGCACTCACTATTATCCAGTTAGCTGATAATTCAACTGTCAAACCAGATGGTATGGTAGAGGATATTTTGTCACACTATATTCCTTAGAATACCCCTCAGATTTCATCATCCTGTCTCCAAAATCCACACTAGGAGGGTATCCATTAATCCTAGGGAGACCTTGGTTAGCCACAACAGATGCTTGCATTGCATGCCGCTCAGGTAAAATGACCGTATCTGATGGTATTGATACTAAGAAATTAATCATGTATTCTCCAGCCAAACCTCAAGCTGAACTTGACCAAGTTGTCTGGCCGAATCTAGGAGAAACCCCCCTTGAAGCCAATTCAGTACAGAATCTTATGGTTATTGATAGAAATCCATTCATGGTCTCGCAAGAAGAGGATGACATACTAGTAGCAATTCTCACAAACTAGTATGGCTCTGAAAAACCCTTATTTCATGACCCTAACTCTTCTTTACAAACCATATTGCCCCAGAAGTCTTCATCCAAGTTTCCTGCAACACCAGATTATCTTCATACTCTGTTACCCCATGAAATAAAGTCACCTACCTTTGCAGAAGTTCTTATGTTAAACAAAGTCAAAAGAGTGTAGATTGTCTTAAATAGGGAATTGAATGTCAATAAGGAGCTCACTGAATCTTAGATGTCTATCCTTGAGCATCTTTTGCAAAAGAATCAGCAAGCTTTTGCATGGGACTATACTGACATGAAGGGAATTGACCAAAAATTGTGTACCCATAAGATTTATATCAGTCCAGAGTCCAGACCTATTAGGCAACTTCAAAGAAGAATAAACCCTGCATTAAGAGATATAGTAAAGGCTGAATTGCAAAAACTTCTCCAAGCTAGCTTCATATATCCCATTTCTAATAGTCAGTGGGTCTCTCCTCTTGTAATTGTCCCCAAGAAAGGTGGTAAATGGCAACTTTGTGTGGACGATAGGGAGCTTAATAAGGCAACCAAGAAAGATCACTTTCCATTGCCCTTTATTGACCAAGTACTTGACAACCTAGCTGGCAAAAAGTTTTTTTCATTCTTAGATGGTTTCAGTGGCTACAACCAGATCCAGATATCACCAGAAGACCAGGATAAGAAAACATTCACCTATCCATGGGGAACATTTGCTTATTTTGTCTTATCATTTGGGTTATGTAATGCACCTGCTACTTTCCAGAGGGCAGTGATAAGCATTCTTTCTAACATTATTGCTATTTGTGTTGAGATATACATGGATGATTTTATTGCACATGGAACTACATTCGAAGAAGCTTATGCTAATTTGGAAAAAATTCTTCAAAGATGTCAGGACTAAAATCTCTCACTTAATAGTGAGAAGTGTTACATGATGATGGAGGAGGGAGTTGTCTTAGGGCACTACCTCTCATCCTTTGGAATCCAGGTTGATCCTGCAAAGATTGCAGTAATTGTCACACTCCCAACCCCAGCAAAGCAAAAGGATGTCTAGAGTTTTCTTGGTCATGTCAGTTACTATAGGAGATTCATCCAAAACTTTAGTCAACTTGTCGCTCCATTATGTAATCTATTGAAGAAAGAAGCAGAATTTGAATGGACAACATAATGTGAGTCATCGTTCCAGCAGTTGAAGGACGTGTTGACAAAGACCCCTATTCTCAGAGGACCAGACTGGAAGTTGCCATTTCATATCCACACAGACGCATCTGACTATGTAATTGGGGCAGTGCTGGGTCAAAAAGAAGGAATAGTTGAGCACACCATTTATTACATCAGCAAAAATTTGCAAGGTGAAAAACTAAATTATACTGTTACTTAGAAGGAACTCCTTGTTGTAATCTATGCATTAAATAAATTTAGACATTACATAACCGGCTATGAAGTATTTGTTTATACTGATCACTCAGCGATCAAATACTTGATGAATAAACTAGCCATTTCTGGTAGATTAGCCAGATGGTTACTCCTCCTGCAGAAGTTTGATATAACTATCATTGACAAACCAGGAAAAGCAAATGTAGTTGCTGATTTTCTCTCTAGATTACAAGTTCCTGATGATCCTGCAGCAATTGATGACAGCTTCCCAGACAAGCACCTATTCTCTCTTGCAACATACAATCCGTGGTATGCTGACATTGCAAACTACCTTGCTACAAGATGGGCACCACCCCATTTCTCACCCTGTGAACGAAGACTACTGGCTGAGAAAAGTTTTAACTTTTCATGGATATCTGGATCTATGTTATACACAGGTCCTGATCAAGTCACCCGCAAATGTGTCTGCGAAGATGAGACCTATGACATCCTTCGGGCATGTCATGATGAGCCGTGTGGTGGCCACTTTTCTAGCAAAAGAACAACATACAAAGTATTGACAACCGGTTATTATTGGCCTACATTAGACAAAGATGCAACTAAGCATACTAGGCACTATGATCAATGCCAAAGGATGGGACATCCCACAAAGACTGATGAAATGCCCCTGCAGCCTCAGGTGGTGGTAACACTGTTTGACAAGTGGGGCATCGACTTTGTCAGCCCCATTGAGAAATCTTCCCATGGTAAGTCTTATATCTTGGTATGCATAGATTACGCCACAAAATGGGTTGAAGCAAAAGCAATGAGGCATGCAAGGGACCATGAAGTAGCTGAGTTTCTGTATGAATTTATTTTCACTAGGTTTGGCGTGCCTTGAGAAATAGTAATAGACCAAGGGGCACAATTCACCTCTAACCTTATTGTTGAAATAATGAAAGAGTACACAATGAGGCATGGTAAATCTTCACCATACCATCCTTGGGCCAATGGACAGGCTGAGATGAAAAACTGGTAAATAGAGGCCATTCTGACCAAAATAGTCGTCATTCACAAAAAGGATTGGGCTACTCGACTTCCTGAAGCTATCTAGGCTTACTGCACAACTTGGAAAACCACTAATGGATTCACTCCTTTTGAGTTGGTCTATGGAAAATTTGCACCCATGCCTATCAAGTTTCACCATAAGACTCTCAGGACGGCATTGGAAATGGATATTAACCTTAGCAAAGCACAAGAGGACAGGCTCCTACAGCTCAATGGATTAGATGAATACAAAAAATCTACACTTTATAACATAGAACTGATACAACAGCAGTGAAAGAAGTGACACGACCTCTTTATAAAAGATAAAAAGTTTTCCATTGGTGATTGGGCATTGCTCTATGATTCACGGTATCAGCATACCACTAGAAAATTTCAATCCTGCTGGTTGGGACCCTATGAAATAGTTTCAGTATTTGATAACGATGTTGTTCAGCTCTCTACAATTGATCCTGTCAGATTCAAACTCCTTGTCAACGGGCATTGATTAAAGATATATCATAAGCCTGTGAGTCGTCAGGACTTCCTGTAGCAGTTTCAGCAGCCCTCAGATAGTGTTCTTCCTGCAGTAGATGCATCTGGGTCTTCCACCCAGATTTCTGCCAAGCTGTGATTTTATTCCAGCTTCCATAATAAACACTTCACTTCGGTGATTTTCTTTCTTCGTAATAAAGATCAACATCACCTTTCTCTCTTCCACATGTCTGTACCGCAACATCACTCCATCGGTACGTGTCTCTTAGCATTACACTCTTCTTGCAGCACATTAGGTTAGTAACGCATACTTTTGCACATAAATTATTTTATTTATTTATTATTTTGAAATTAGTGTGTTTTTCTTTTTCTATTCTTGCACGCACCAGCCTGGTGGGACCCATGCCTTGTACTTAGTTGGGGGGAGGGGTTAGTTATTTAATTCATGCTTGTTTTAATACTTCCAAATTCCAAATTAATTTTAGCAAGTGGAAAGGCAAAAACTTTATTTTTTTCTTGTCTTTTCATGGTGACCGCCATTATTGAGAGCTTAGCTGTCACTCAGTGATTAAAGACATCATGATTTAACATTTGATTTGAAAGCAAATTAAAGTAAGGATCACCTAATAACGACAATTTTGTGACGTGTTTGGGTGGTGAACCTTAACACGCACGAATGCATTTATGAAAATCATTCGAAATAATGCTTGCTTGCTTAAAATTAATTACTATCTTGTACTTCAATTTTTCTCAGAAAGAAAAAACAAAAATATCTTGTGTCTGAAGGAAAGCCAGGCATTTTTCAAAAAATTTTGTAGCAACTGAGCATATCCTGTGGAGCTATTTTCTCTATCATTTGCAATGGGCGGAGACCTTCAGAGGCACAAGCCAATAAATCATCAGGTGTTACTTGATGACCCGGCTACCTATGAGTTGTTTCAGCAACGAGGATGTTGGACTACTGCTTAAGCCTTAATGGCTTCAATGACGAAATTGCTTTTCAATTTCTAAATTCTTTGAACAATGGGTTTGCAGTAGTGAAAGGTCTGAGGGTTGAATTTTCAGAAGATATAGTGGCAGAGGTCACAAAGTTACCACAGGAAGGGGAAAAGTGGACAAAAGACATTGATTTGCGTTCGGCTAGGGCACAATTTACCCTGCATAGTGACCCACAGTTGGAGGTTGACAAGAAGCAGGGCACTGCAAGAATGTCATTACCTGTGGATTTTTTGCAGTCGGCCACATTTATAATATCTTACTTCAGTTGTGAGGGATGTTACAAGTACCTGCATGGACTTCACTTCAAAATTTTGAGCGCCCTCTGCCATGAAAATAGGCCAGTAGACTTACCTAGCTTTCTTTTTAATATTTTGAAAAAGCAGGCATCTCTTGTTCAGTCAGGGAAAGCATAGTCCATTTCCCATCACTGTTTAATTAAGTTAATTATAGAAAGGGAGTTAATTACACAATCGATTGGGACCTGGGAGGAATTCTTGGATATGGAAGATTTGGCACCTAGGGTGGTTGGTCTGAGAGGCTAGGGTGTAGGTAGTAGGGTTAATATGGTAACAGGGGTTCGTAAACTAATTCATAAAATAGAACCTGTTCCTAAAGCATCCTCTTCTAGACCTACCTTAACTAGGAAAAGAGCCTGTAATGATAGCACTCCTATTTCTTATGATAAGGAAAGAAAAACTAGAAAAGCTGCTACCACCCCTGACACTTCAATGTCTGAAGAAACTAGGTCTATTGTTATAAAAGGAAAAGGTAAAACCCTAAATACAGAGGAAATGACTCCAGAACAATAGCTAGTTGATAATGAAAATATAAATCAGATGTCTGAGGAACCCTTGCCTTCTTCCAAGGAAGCAACACCAAAAGAGCCTCCTGTAGCCATTACAGGGGAGGTGTCCTCCACCAAAAAGAAACGCAAGGAACCTATGAGCTCTTCTTAGACCCCTGTGAGGAGAAGTCCTAGACTTTCTTCTAGTACTAGTAAAGAAAGCAAAACCCCTTATTCAACTATAAATGTTGAATCCTCTGAGTCTGCAAAAAATTCCTCTTCGGAGGCAAAGGCTTCAAACAGAATAGAAGGTGATACCCTAGCCCATGTTGTGGATGAGGAAGTTCAAGCTGATCCGCAAGTTAAATTCATCCTGGTGGATAGTGATAAGGATTCTATAGAAACAGAGGGATTTTGCAATAATTCTGGTCAAGATTTTGATGACGGTTTAGAGAATCTTCCTCTTGATGAGTTTCCTGTAGTGAATAAGTATATTGTAGAAGAAGTGTTTGGGCAGTTGAGTAAAGATGGATTGGATACATTAGCCAAGGCAGCTGAATCATCCCAAGTGAATGATTCGATAAAAACCCTTGTCACTTGTGACAAGGGGAAAGGAGCTACTTTCACTAAAGTGGAGAAAGTAAGAATCCCTCGAGCTGCATCTGAGTGGATTAATGTCCTTCAGCAAGGACCCATGCCACCCTCAGATTTGTCCACACCGTTAGCAGCAGGATTAAGTTTGTACCAGGATATCACCTGGGAAAAATCACAATGGGAACTGGAGACAGAGAAATTAAAGAGGATAATTGAGGAGCAGGCTTGTCATCTTGAGCAGAAAACAAATTGGATTGTAGTACTAGAGAGGAGAATTGAGAAGATCACAGAGTTTATTCCTACAGCAATGGCGTGTAGGTCACCTTCCCCAGTATATGCATTGTTCCTTAAAGAACAGTTTGTTAATTTTTAGTTGACAAGGGTTGTTGAGGGATTAAATCCTTCCATTGCTACACCTCACAAATTCTATGATGCCTTCCGGTCAGGACCTATACCCATTAATAATTTGTTATGTGAGTTATATCTACACAATCTAGCTGTGCCTGACAACAGAGAATGGAACTCACTCCTTTATGTAGGAGATGTGCAGTTGAGGGCAGTTATGTCCTGGATTCAAAATGAGATCAGCAAAGAGCACCAGGCTCTCCCATATCGAAGCAGTGAGGTTGACACACCCCTTATGTTGAGGCCTGAAGTTCAAATCTCTAGGCGGACATTCCTTGACTGGATTTCAATCACAATGAATCCTAGTGGGGCTCGCAAGGTTCTTCTAGTCAGAGAACAAGGGCATGCAAATTGGGAACAACATTCTTCACGAGATGTTGAGGCTGCAATTGCAGCTTGTAGGCAGTGGTGGATGAGGATGCCCCATAACTTAAAATTCAGGGAGCTCCATTCTCCACAAAATTTAACCCTTGCTACTCGTCGTGTTCCATGGTATATAATGTTGGGCCACACACAGCTACATTATTGGTTGCCCTTACGGTTTCAACCTCCAATCTTCCTGTAGATGCTGCTGGCAGTTAATGAGAATGCAAAAGAGCATGATATGGTTAAGGAAAGACAGAGGTGGGATAGACTTCAGAAAAGCCATGGATACTTTAATCATGTTGTGGATGAACTAGGGGAGAAGACTGCTAGCGACCTGAGGCTTAGAGCCAGGATCTGAAACTTCATGATTGCTAGGGACCAACAATAGTGAAGTTGGGGAGAATGATGAGCCTCCCAAAAGGTCATCTTTTCCATGTGATTACTTTCCTTTTTCAGCATTTTGTTTTCAGAAGCAGCAGACTTTAAAACTTATGTTTTTTATATATTTTTATATGAAAGGACATAAGTAGGTACAATGGATGGTGAAAACATAATGTATTTTTCCTAAAGCTAATGGATAAAAGTTGCAAGATATAAGTGATTGCATGTTGAATAGATAGTCATTTTCCCTATGCTATGTTATGGGTAGTTTCCTTCCTATAGCCGAATGTTGTGCAAGAATATTGAATGAAATCTCACACTTCTTTCTTAGTATTAAATGATAAAATATATTTATGCGTCGGAAGTTATGAATACTAACTATTTTGTAGGAGTCAAGTTATGGCACATTCAAGAATTCCAGCATGGTGTTGAAAGGGTCAATGACAGCCGTTACCTTCAGAAGTGCCAGCATAAGCAAGGAATTAAGCAAAGTGGTTAAAGGTGGGAGTTTCACAGAATTATTGCGGAGGAACAAGTCAGTTCAGTTCCTGAGAAGACACTGTGTGCAGATCTAGAACCATTGCATGCTATATTCTGGGAGGAATTTGAAGACCTACTTTTGTTGTTTGAGATTTTTTTTATGGGCACGATGTATCCATTAGTGATCCTCATTAATGGAGTGATCCTAGATTTAGGTTGTAGTGTAGTTCCTCCTTAAATAAGTGGAATTCTATAGTTCCAAAAGAAGAAGAGGAAGAGTTAAATAATGTAATTTCTGGACTAGAGTTTGATATTGTAGCACTATTTATTTTCCAAGTATTTTTCCTCCATGAATAAATAGAGTGCAGAATTTGAGTTTCAATCTCTTATCTTAATTGCATTTCTATTCACTCATCCAAGGAGGCCCACTTGGTGAGTGAATCATTTTATTAGATTAGAATTTATTTCTTTGCTCATTAAGAAGAAGATAGAACTCTGTTGTTCCTGCAGCCACTAGTAACAGAACTGGTGCACTGTTCTTGCAGCATAGGCGAGCAGAGTAAACCCTGCTCGTGATTACTATTTTCATAGCATAATTGTATTCAATTGAGATAGCATAGATTCTTGAAGCATAATGTATTTTGATTCCATAAGTTTAGCCATGAGAATCAAGGAATTTTGAAGCATATACTTTGCGAACACCATTCCAAGTCTATGTCCCTGGTCGATAACTAAATGAGACTAAATAATCTACTTAGCAGCCATTTAGGGTGTCCAATCCTGAAATAGCAGTCCAATGCTATGTGTTTCTAAGAAAATTGTTTGGCCAAGCATAGTGCACGAGATTTTTGGTGCATGTGCCTATTTTTCAATGTCTATGACTAGGCTCAGCCAAATGCTATGACTTATATCATATGTTTAGATGTAGGGTTTTTGTATGTATTATTTTACTTGTTTTCCAGTTTCATACTCATCTTAAGCCTTAAAAGTAAAAGAAAAATTATATGTGATTATCAAAGGAACATTTTGTTTGGTTCTTAAAATGAATCTTGTTGGTTAGTAGGAATCAAAGGATTGACCTAGTCTCCTCTATGACTATCCATGTGTCCTTGACCAACTAGGTTTAGTTCGTAGATTGTTGGACTTTATTTAAGCTCTTGTGGAAACTCAAGGAATGTTGGGTTTTGTATCGGTCATGTAGTTGGGTGTCTTGGAACCCTTGGAAGTGTGGTAAACTCCCACTTGTTCACAATTTTGAAGTAATCATTGTCTTTATCTTCATGTTGTGTGTAACGATATCATATATTATGCATGTGTTAATGTAATTGTTTCAAAAAGAAATATTTTCATGCATATTTTACCCTATATGCTTTGAGGGTTCCTTGGTGGGGCATTACATGCATTATGAATTAAATAATTATTGATTATTTAATTAATTAGTTTTATTCCCCCTGTGCCTAGCTAAACTAATTAATTAATTTACCTAGGTTTCCTATAGTTTAATTAATTAAAATGCATCCCCATACCCATTTAGTTAATTTGTCCTTCTTCCCTCCTTCTATTATTAAATGTGACACATAAATATATTTATCTCAATTAATTCAGTTTACTTTATTCCCTCCACTCATGGAATTTAATTCCCCACATGTCTCCTAATTTTAACTCACCACTAACTTCACTCTAACCCAACCTTATCCACATAATTGCCTTCCTTTGTTCCAACCTTAACCAATCTTATCCATCCCCGTAATTATGTGTACATTCGTATTTATTTTAAATAGGGAAAATAACCACCATTTTTTAGTGACATCTCTCCCAAATGGATATGTGGCTTCAATAGCCATGTGCTCCTTAAGTGGCCTTCTCCTTATGAATCCACTTGTCCCTCCATTTTTATCTTACAGTTGTCACTCAACCTTGATCCAAGATGGAAAAACTTAATCTAACTAGATTGTATTATTGGCAATGTCACAAATCATACTTAGAATGTGATTGGCAATTTTTAGCTTGTTTATCATAACATTCCAATGTGAGTTTTTTGAGTTTGAACTAGTTAAGTCACAAAATGATGTGTTTTATGAATAATTGTGTCTGATTAAAAAAAAAAAACCTATTGTAAGGTGCCACAAAACTTTTGAATTTCACCCAATCATGAATCCTTTATTAGTTTCTTCATAGAGTGACGAGTTTGAGGGTAAGGACTTCCTATTTTGATTGTCTATTCAAGGTCCCAAACCTGGTTTAATCATTGTTTAAAGTTAATAATGCATTTATATTGGATGATAGAATAATATGTCTTAGTTCTCCTAATTGGTTATTGACCTTAAAATTTAGTGTTATATTTCTATAGATCGATTAATCGGGGATTTTATTCAGGACTTTTCCTAAAAAATGAATAATATCAAAGCACATTCATCAAGAATAAATTACCATAATAGTCAACTATAACTTGCACTGGTACAAAAACATGAAGGAACATTAAATTACCATTATAAACATATAACACATAAAAAATAGTGAAAATAGATATAAAATTATAAATGTCACTCCCTACAAACACCACAACCATAACTAATAATATCTTAAATAACAAGGGAATCAACAAACTGCATAATTGAAATCTTGAATTCTCTGCCACATCACAATCCACTAGGTTTATAGCACCTAGTTAGGGTTTTATTTTACATCATTCAAGACACTATCAATAATGAGATCAATTTATGGGAAGCTAATAAATCCTTCTTATGATAACCTTTATGGATCTTATTTGAACAAAAAGATTAGAATTGTGAAGTTGCTTGAGATGTCTAGGTGAGACTTACTATGAATCATCATGGAAGTTGTCAATGCCTTCCCTACATCTACACAAAAATCATGAAGAAATATAAACTTACAATGCACTAGCTTCAATTCTTCATTGTCTATAAGTATATATCCTAAATGAATTGAATGAACTTTTTCAATACAATCACTAATAATTTTATTTTACATTTACTGCCACTTCTTCCTTAAACTTCAACACCTTCATATAATTGAAATGTGTAGGAAATAGGAATCATATAATTTGTATACCATAAGCTACATTGGAGATAGCTAATACCAATTACTATGATATTCTCCTTATGTGGGACTTACAATGTAGCGGACATTATTATCCAAACTACAGTCACCCAAAAATAACTTAAAAAATCCCAAGGCAACTATTTCATTACAATTGAAGATTTAAATCAATCTCTTATCAAGTGAAGTTGCTTGAGACCTCTTAATGAGACTTACTATGAAGCACCATAGAAGTTATCAATACATTCCCTACATCTACACAAAAATCATGAAGAAATAGAAACTTAGAATGCACTTGCCTCAATTATTCATTCCCCACATGTACTAATCTTACAAGAATTAAATGAATTTTCCTAAAATCATCACTAATAATTTTATTTTACATTCATGACCACTTCTTCCTTAAACTTCAACGCCTTCATATTGTTCAAATGCATGAAGGAAATAGAAATCGTATAATTTGTACACTCTAAGACACATTGGAGATAGCTAATACTGATTAAGTTGTGAAATCCTCCCTTATGCAGGTCTTACAATGTAGGGGACATTATTATCCAAACTATTGTCACCAAAAACTAACTTTAAAAATCTCAAGTCAACTATATCATTACAAGTGAATATTTAAAGCAATCTTTGATCAAGTGAAGTTGCTTGAAACCTCTAGGTAAGACGTACTATGAATCACATGGAAGTTTTCAATACCTTTCCCGCATCTACACAAAAAAAATGAAGAAATAACAACTTACAATGCACTAGCTTCAATTTTTAATCGTCCATAGGTATAAATCGTAAAAGAATTGAATGAATTTTCTTAACATCGTCACTAATAATTTTAGTTCACATTTACCATGCTAGTTCTTCCTTAAACTTCAACACCTTAATATTGTTGAAATGTGTTGAAAATAGAAATCATATAATTTGTACACTCTAAGCCACATCAAAGATAACTAATACCAATTACTATGAAATCCTCCCTCATATAGGCCTTACAATGTAGGGAACATTATCCAAACTATTGTCACCCAAAATTAACTTAAAACGTACTAAGGCAATTATTTAGTTCCAAATGATTATTTAAAGAAATCTCTTATCCATAAGCTGAGCTCTTCGTAAAGGATCTATTTCCTTTTAATATTGATGATTGATTCTAAAAGTGATCACTAAACTATAGACCACCCAAATAGAAAAACATAAATCGCACCAAAATATCACTCCATTAAAATTTTCACAATGATCAAAAGTAAATTTAACAATATTCTAAACATTAAATATAGGGAGACACCTTATAAAACAGATTATTACTATTTTATCTTAGTAGGTCAAGATTAATATTAACTATTTATAATACCTTGACTGAAAAACATAATATAAATAGAGTTATACCAATAAAAAGAGAACTACCAAACATCTCTTTTCCATGGAGATCAACAAAACTAGATTGAGAAAAAAATTCTTCTTCCACGCTGTTGATCTCTTAGTTGCCATTTTTGAAGTTCTTACTATAGATCTCATCAAAGGGTTTATGTGCTACGGAATTTCTTGAACTGGTATTACTCATGATATTAAGAGTAGATTCCTAATATTAAGAATAGATTCCTAATATTGAAGAAGGAAAATTCAAATATTTAAAGTTCTGAGATAAAGTAAGAATAGATTCCTAATATTGAAGAAGGAAAATTCAAAAATTTAAAGTTCTGAGATAAATTATAGCCCACCATTGTATGTTTTGGCACTCAGTGTACCTAAGAAGAGATCCTGGATCCATTTTGCTAATATCTTGCAAGTAGGGCAATCCACTAATACATGTTTCTTTGAGGCATTCTGTCAAACAGTTCAGGTACCTTGTCTGTGCTTCCACAATTTACTTATCCTTGTGTCAAAGGAGGCATTAAGTCAAACAGTTCACGTTCCTTTTCTATGCTTGCACATTTTGCATAGGTATTTGCGAGGGCAGTTGTGATGGATACCTATACCCTGTTCCAGAACTCCTATTTCTGCACAGGCTGTGAGAATGCCGACAAGGGTTGCAGATTTGGTTTTTACCTGCCAATCGCATTTAGTTGATTCCATGTGTTGGCAGTGAGGAACAGACCTTGGAGGAATGGGGAATAAGCTTTCTGCAGCATCGTTACTCTGGGATCTTTTGGTGTTGATTCCCTCCAATGGGGAATAAATGGCTCCCTGTTCAAGTTGTCGGCAACAAGCTCAACAACATTTCTGTGAGGAATCCAATCAAACAAGTCATGTCCCTTGTCCATGCTTCCACATTTTAGCATACATGTTTACCAGAGCATTTCCAACTGAGATATTTGACAATAATCACCCTTCCATTACGCTTTCTTGGATGTGTGTACCCTGTTCCAAAGCTCCCATTTTGGCATAGGTCGGGGGAACACTGGGAAATAAAAATTGCCACAAGGTGCGGTCAAATATTTACGGACATCCACTGAAGTTTGGGCGGGAGAAATGTTTGAATTCAAGCGTTAACAAAACGGTAACGAACGGAGCAGACCTTGGCAAAGGCAATGGGCCCACAATAGCCACCTAAGCAGTCAAAGGCTTAGTGTGTGATGTTTAAGTCGTGCCAGTATCGACACATACTGAAGCTGTAGAGAGAAAACAATATGTAGGTGGCATGATGTTTCGGCCAATACATAGCATGCATGCCATGTAGAGACTACGGTTTTGGAGGCATGCTAGTGGTTAGCGAAAATCGAGGACATAGTTGGCAGAAGTGATGGAGATAGTTTTTGATGAAATTAGCATAATACAATACACATAATTAGGGGAAAGGACCCAGTAGCGGCCTAGGCTAACTTTGTGCACCTAGAACTCCTAAACCGTAAAGCGGATTTCCTCGATTTTTCGGTGTGTCTCCGTAGGTGAGTCAAGAACTTAAAGCTAAGGTTTCGGCTTTTGGGTATTTGTCGATCTCTCTGCAAAGATCGTCGAGCGCAAAGTGGTCAAAAAGTGCCATTTCAAAAGTGGCACCCGATACCCCCCCCCTCCAAACCCCCCTAATAGGTGACAATAAAATATTCAAAACATAATCACTTTAGACCCAATAACCGATCGCTATTGCACCCATCACCAAATGTGCACTTTATTATGATATATTGATATTTTTAGAGAAATCCCATTGTTTTTGTTTTTGTTTTCTAAATGTGAGCATGATGTAACCTTTTTGGTGCAAGTTGATGTGTAATAGAAACAAAATTGTACCAATAACTGTGCACCATAGTGTTTAGTTAATAGTGTTGTGATGCACGGCTATTGGGCGTGTTACTAACACTTGTTGGGTTTTTGTGTGTGTAGGAAATGACCATTTTGAAGTTGGTTATTGGGGGGTCTCAATGACGAAACCCTATGGTAGGTATTGGGTCACTATAACAGTTATTGAGGGGCCGGTCAGTAATTGGGTCCTCTCCCTTATCTACCATACAACAAATTTTTGAACGATAACTTGATACTCTAATTCAAAATATTGCACCTCATCCTACTCTTTAAGTAATTATAGGTTCATAATCATTCAATAGGTAGAGGCAGGTTCATAATCATTCAATCTATGGAGTAATTGAAGTAAAAATAGTTGGTAAAGAAGAGTAGATGAGTATGGAATCCACTAATATTAAAGAGCCTATGTTGAAACCCTTAAAAAAGGCGTCCATAGTATGATTTTAGAACAAATCTTGGAAACTATAGTTGTAACGATGCTCTTGCAATTCAGTAGGGGCCCGTTTGGTTGAGGGGTGGAATTGGAATTGAACGGGAATTGGCATTTTCGAATTCCCAAAATGTTCAATTCCCTGTTTGGTTCCAAAATTAAAAATTGGAATAGGGTTATGCGAATTCTAATT
>MU221002.1:418128-433290 GCA_018584345.1 Thuja plicata
TTGATATAATAAGGTTTTGAGTCAAATTCCAATTCCCCAAGATGCAAAACCAGGATTTCAAAACCTGATTTTGTGATAATAAGGTTTTCACTCAATTCCAATTCCTGCAAACAAACGGGGCCTTAGGGATTGGGATTTTTTTGCATGCAAGTGGGAGATGGACGATTTTGGTGGACTATACAGATACAATAATCAGTTGTTTGGACAATTGGCTACCAATATGAGAGAACGCACTACTACTAGAGTGCAGGACATATTGTCAGAGGCTAGGGCCTACAAAACAAGTCTGGGGGTGCTTGAACATGCAAAACATTGTATCTCCCAATGTTTTAACCTAGTTAGGACAATTATAATGCATGTGTACAATACGTGGGAGCGGGTTGAATTCTTTGTTTGTATGTAATCTGGAAATCTGTTTGAGTTTTTGTCAAGGTGTAATGTAACCGCTAAATTGTCTTAACAACAGAGCCTATGCGAAACATAGCTTTAATATGCAAATTTTTATTTACAAGCGGGATTTGATGATGCACCGAAAAGTGTATTCCCAAGCATTGTTGGTAGGGCAAAGAATAAGTCAGTGATGGTGCGAATGGAAACAAGGGATCCTTATATGGGGGACAAAGTGCAGTCGAAAAGAGGAATTCTCAGTCTAAGGTATCCAGTCAGGCACGACATCGTCACCAATTGGGAGGACATAAAGAAAATCTGTCACTACACAGTTGACAACGAGCTGCATGTTTCCACAAAAGAACATCCCATTCTTCTGACCGAGGCAAAATACTGATTTTCTTCTGGCATTTCTATGGTAGGCCTAGCAATTAGCTGTTTGAATTCTTCTATCCATACATTTGAATAACTTTCCCCTTCTTCCGTTACATTTGATACTCTCTTTCTTTTTTCTTGCAGAAAAATACACATTTTTCTGATTGTACAATTTTTTTCATAGGAGATTGCCATATGAAGTCATTAAGCCAGACCTAGTCCTCGAGAATATCTAGCTAAGCATGCCTCAAAGAAAACTGGTATGTAATGAATTTTTCCTTTTCTCTTCTTCTCAGAATTCTGCGATTGCTAAATTTGAACACACATCAAAATCTTAAATCACCTAATAGCACTAGACCATGGAGCAGACTGTTGTTTTCAACTGAGATGCATCAACTGAATTTTTGAGTTCCTCATATCTTCTTTAAAAAGATGAAGCAGAACGTTAATGTTTTGCATCAATGCAACTTTTCTACAGATATTCACAAATTCAAACAGAGTTCATGCAACCAAGATACTGAAGAAATTGTGCCTGGACGACTGTTTCGAAGATATTATCTACTTTGAGAGCCTTAACATGGATTATCCTTACCAGCAACAAGATAGGGAATTCAATCCTTTTACTTCCCCTGTAATAATAAAACCATCAGTTGAAGCCTTTAAGTGCACAATTGCCATTGCAAATTTATGTCCCCAGAGAACAATCAGTTATAAAAAAAATGTGAATTTTTATTTATACATTGTAGTATCTTTTACTATGGTAATTATTGAGTCCATTTTGCAGTTGTTCTTTGATGACAATCGTAGAAAGATAGCAGGAGCAAAAGCGGCAAGCCTTAATACAGTCCTTGTAAGTTCCCAAGCAAAAATAGAATTAAGAAATAAGTTTAATTTTACTTAAATGCCTACAATACTCCTTTGCATTGCCTGTATTGACTGCTTTTTGATTGAATTCAATACATGATTTTTAAGGTTGGTAGCTCTGAGAAATGTGAGGGATCTGATTATGTGGTGGAAGATATTCAAAATGTGAAGCACATCATTCATGAGATTTGGGGCGAGGCAGAAAATTATAGGGCACATGACAAAAATGGTTGGTCAACTGGAATAGCCAAATCCATTTAAGAATCTCCAACTTTTGTTGTAGCCTAAGAGGCTCCACTTCATACTTCTATAAAAGGAAGATTTCTCGAAAGCAAGAAGAGATCTTATTGATGTATATAACATCTTTATCCATGTACGTTCATCTATAATTGTAAATGTCTATAATTTTTCCAATATTTAGAATAATACGAGCTACTAAACTTTGATGAGCAAGGTATAATGTATCATATCATTTATTAATTACTACATGCTTTATCAAATTACTTAAATAGTCTCATCACCATTTCACTTAAAATTTTCTGGGATGGTTCTCTACCACTTAGGTTAGGGCAATTCGTGTACAAGCTTGTTAGCTTTTATAATCAGGAATACATAGCCATCCACAAATTTAAATGAGGACATATTACTAATTGGGTTTTGTAAACACTCCTTGGTTGTCCCTTCTATCTTCCAATTACCCAAATCAAACTCTACTTACGATTTCTACATTTTCTATGCAGGAATTATAGCTTCCTAAGCAGTCTCTACTATTCCAACTATTCTATTCATTCCCACACTCCCAACTAACCAATTCATACAATGCAGACCTGACAACATTTGGCAGGAACCTCAGGACAAGCCCCATACCGCGGCCATGGAGGACAAAGATAAATTTACTGGCACCCTTAAAAGAAGGTTCTTGAACTTAGACAAGGACATTGGGGAGATTAAGAAGAACATGTAGGACCTGATGAACCATTGCACGTGGACCAACAAATTTTCCCTAAAGGTTATGCATGCTTCGGCTATGACACTCTATAATGTGCAAGAAAAGCTGGCGGGCGACAGGTTGGAAGCGGACGAGGACAACAAAGACCTGTTCCTATTTCTACAGGAGGAGTGGGCTAGGACCCTGCTATCCAAACAGCTGGGTGGGAAGAACTAATCTCTGGTGTCCATGTGTTGGTTAATTTTGGCTGGGCTAGGCCCTCGGATCCCTTGTTTTTTGGTTTGGAATATTGTTAGTTTTTGTTTATTTTTGTGTAGTCCTGTGTGGCTTAAAACTGATACTTTTTATGCTACTATTCGTCTTAAGTTATCTAGTTTCATTTCGTGGTTCAGTACTGTGACTTATGTTTTTGATAGAGGCAGAGTTAATTTGGTGTCTATGTTGTTAAACTGTTATACATGCTTTGACTAGTTCCATTAATATGTTGTTAATGTGCTTCTAGTCCCTTGTTCCACGTGCCAGCACCATCTTGCTACTTTTTCTATCAAAAACATTTGGCAGGAACTATGCTGCAATTGCAGCTCTTGTTTATTATGTTTCATTCTTAGAGTTATATCATAAAAATATAGAAATAAAAAAGTAATTGTTGTTGCAGTTGGAATAAATAGTTGTTGTTGTTTACTATTTGCTTAAGTTTATTTAGGTAACTTCCTTAATGAGGTAGATGAATGTTATTGAGTTCTATTTGGAGTCTAACATATCCTATACGATATAGTTGAGTTCTATCATAACTTGTCTATTTAAGCATAGCTTATTGTTCATTTGAACTCACCTCAATTTCAATACAATCTTGTGTTGATTACTTCTCTCTTCTAGTGGATGTTGGAAAATAGGTTTTAGGTATATAGGATGAATATCCTAACAATTGTTTGCACCATTGGAATATGAAGAAACAAAATAGAATAAAATTAAAGTTAAAGCACAAATAAATTTGAGACTATTGAGATTATTTCACTCATCTACTACAAGGTTTAATCTTTCATTCTACTTTTCCATGACAAAACTCGTGTTGTTTTTCTTCACCTCTCAAATCTTTTTTTAGTACATTCTTAAATTTATGTTGCTTCTCTTCTAACCAACCCTTCTTCTTTTTGAGGCCCTCTTAAAGGTAAGCCACAAAAAAACATAGAACATTTCATGACATCTTTAGTAGTAGAAAACCTCTTAGTCAAAATATCCCTGAGTTGAGAAATTCTACAACCCAAAGAACTAATTTGTTTCTTCGTGCATTCATCTATTTTTCCTCTTCAGAATATTCAATGCACAAAGAACTCGTTGAGTTTTGATTGGCTCCTGAGCATGATGCAATGTATTGACCTTTTCTCGCTTAGTGCAGTCGACCCTTTTGATTTTGATGCCCAAAATCAGTATAAAAGGATGCCTTCTCACTTCATTTGATCATCTACATTAAATCTACAATCACGCATATGACAATAAATATCTCTCAAGAAATCAAGTACAAGCATTCAAGGAGTTCAAGCAAGCATCTATCCATTCATTCAATCAAGCATGCATTTCCTCCCATAGATCTAGCTTCTTGGCGATAAGAGGAGTTGGCCATGAAAGGAGGAGATCTACACTCATTCAAGTCTTCTTCTTCTTCTTCAATCCTACATTGAGGCTAATTAAAATAATCTAATACATGAGGTTTTTTCTTACATGATTTCCTTTTGGTTTTTGTGTTGAGGCAAGGCTATTGCATCAACATAATTGATCACATACTATGCACAATTTCATCTAAAGTGGTATGATACATTTCAATTGGTAGATTTAATCATTACTATATGTTATCATTTCATTTCCTTTATTTCAATTCAACGTTAATTCCTAAACAAGGGCTTGACCAAGGCAAGCCCCCTTCCCCCCAATAATTTCCCCTCTCTTTGATGTGCAAGTGCACACTCAGATTCACAGATTCAGTTGAAGATCCAAGGACCCTTTTTAGAGCACTTTCTAGATCTGTCTTTTATTTTGATTTCTAACACTGTTAGGTATAGGTCAAGGTCGACTTGTACCCCCTGTTGTAGTGCATATTTCAGTGATAGATCTAGGAAGACAAACTCCTTACTTGTTGAACCTGGTTCCAATTTTTGGGTACAGGTATAGGTCGATATAGACCTATACCCAAGTCGACTTGTTCCTGGAGCCTTGAAATTTTCATAGTATACAGTCTTCAACTTCTTACTTCCAAATCTAGTTCTATTCCAGTTTTTGACACAGTTTGACTGCCTGTTTGTAGATCTGAACTTGCATCCTCTTCTATTCTTCAAGGTGAGTACATTTCCCTCTTTTTCATTTAATATCACTTACTTACATATATTAGATCCCTCTCTTGCATATTATTTATGCCTCCTCTTAGGAAAATAGATACCGATCCAAGACCCTACATTGTGAAGATCACAAATTGGAACCTTTCCTTGGGCTAATCAGGTTTCCTTTGTTTCAAGGTCTTTGATCTTCCTGAATATATCATATACCTTAGTGAGTGACCTATCCTACCATTTCTCACCATTTTGTATGTTAGAAACCTAACCACTAATTGTCAACTTACTTGTAGGCTACTCTCTTCCTTTGACATTATCCTTCATGATGATGACTCTATCTATAGGCACACTTGGTAAGATTCTTACAGGAATGTCTATTATTTATCCTTACGTACAAGTTACATCTATACACTCCATTCAAAAACCTCATTCTACAAGTACCAAATACTAAGTATAACTCTCTGATAGTACACACACCCTTTCAACTCTACTTCCAAACAAATTCAAGGATCTTGTCATTGAAGAAGTTTTAGTGAAGGACTCTATTATTTACGTCAAGGAATATTATTTCAAGATGCTCCACAACTTAACGTATTCTCTTTCTTGACCACGGCAATTTATTGGTTCTCATTTTCCTACCTAAATCTCCTTGCTAAATTGTCCATCTCCTTTCTTTGTAAGCTATTGTTGATTGATAAATTTGATATACTATCAATTAATGCAACAACTTGATAGTTGGACCTCGAATTCCATGCCTCCAAGTTACTAACTACCTTTGATCTTTAACATCTGAAGATGCATCAGGGTCTTCTCCACCTACAAAGTATTCTATATAAAACATGGCTCATTTTCAATGAATCCTCATTAAATCATTGACTCCATACCATAGGCATTGGTCCATAGAGGGTTGAGCATTAGAAAAAAACTCCAATCCATGAATAAAAAAATGTTGGCCATGATAGGAAGGTTTTTGGCTTTGAATTCATGAACAAAGACATTTTTGCAATCCATGCGACTTGTTTTAATGAACTAGAAGATGAGTTTTATGATGTTATTCACCATGGCTATCTATACAAGATCTCTAGAAGTCGCATTAAATTAGCCCATAAAAAATATAGTAGTAAGAAAAACTCATATGAAATAACCCTCCTAAGCTCATCAAATATAACTCCTTCCACATGCCCAGACTCTACAATACCCAAGCATAGCTTCCATCTAAAGAGCATAGATTCACTAGATGCATTTCCTTTAGACTCCCTTGTAGATGTCATTGGAATATTTGTATCCTTCACTCCTTCATCAACCATACATAAAAGAGATGGAACTAAGACAAAGAAATGTAAAATGGCAATAAATTATATGTCAACAATGTACCATAGATATTACACTATGGTGTCGTCACTATGAAGTTGAAGGCATTCAAATACTTGATGTCTTTCTAGCCAACCCAGGTTGTTATTTGGATCAAATATGCACGTCTAATATCATGTAATGGAAAAACACTTGATAGCACCTATTCAACCCCTACTATAATCAATCCAACTTTGTCTGAAGCATCTAAACTACAAATATGGTATACAGGTGTAGGGAATTACCAAGCTTCTTTACCCTTATCAAAAGGCCATATTTCCCTACAGAAGTTTGTGAATCCAACATATATCTCTACTATTGCCAATAAAGGATTTACAAACAAATACCTTATTTGTGTAAAGGAAAATATCACTAAATTATACTTGGACAACTTTTTCTAGATTTCTTGTCTACTAGTGGTGGACAACAAAATTGTAAGAAAAAGGTTGTCCACTATTCGACCAACAAATTTTGGTGCCCCAAATGTTCTACTAAGCTCTATAACTGTGCTTACAAATACATGCTCAACATGGACCTACAAGATGAAATAGGTGAATTTCTAAAAGTTGTTGCATTTGAAGGACCATCAATTGATTTGTTGGGAGTACTTACAGAAGAATTTCAACTTCTACTAGCGATCCTGATGCTTTCAAACACATCTTGAACAATTTTATCAATTGTCAGTTTCTCTTTGAACTTAGCATCAAAATGAATCCTCTTAGGGGAAAAGAAACGCAAAGCATTTCAAGGTTACATCCCTAAAGCTCATTATGTACAGTTACATATCCATATTTTTAAGTTTATACTATAGTGTTGTGTATGCATGTTTCCCACAACTGTCAAGATAGTTGTCTATATATAAACATACAAAAGAAGATATGTTGATGCCAAAATATGTATATATATAGTTTTTTAAACCCCTACCATGATGTAGGTATTTTTTTCTTATTGTTTAAAGCATACATATAAAATATGGGTTCATTTGAAATATGCACTACTTTCTTCCTGTTTTATTTCAAGTACATACTTCAAAACATGTTGGCTACATTTATAGTCACCAACTCTAAAATTTGCATCTTGTCATGTTCATATACTATTCAAAATGACGGCAAAAGATTTATAAACAATATGTTTGCACTCTCTTCTTGTTCTTTATTTATACAATAAATTACCATATAAAAATATTTAATTGCCTCAAATAGATTTCTCATTCAAATTAATTGTGGCTTTAAATGTTTCATGGAATGAAAAACATTGTTAAACAAATACATATAATACTTGCACGTGCAATTTCAGATAGAACTATCAACATAGGTTGTCTTACTTTAAAATGTTCCAAAGAAATACTATCAAACCGTTTTTTATTAGAGATTCGCTTTTTACTAGTTGTGCTTTTTATTGACTATTCTACTTACACTTTTCCTATACATTTTCAAACTACTAAACCCAACTTTCAAGTACTTTAAAATTTTGTCTATTTTACTTACAATTGTTCTTACAAAATATATAAGTATTTAATTGTAATAAAAATAATTGTAGGTATATCACATCCCTCTACTCAGGCATATATCTATAAATGGACATACACAATGATAATGAACAAGACAAATGTGCTCAAAGCAATAAGAAGAAAAGAACAATGTATCATGCAACAGAGGACATCATCAACAAAAAAAGGACGAGAAATTTGTCAAAGCCTTATTTCTGAAGCATCAACTTCCAAACTACCTGCTTCACCTAAGCCAACCCATCTACAAGCATATTTTCCTCAAGTACAAAATACAACTCAAGTCACCCCACTGGCCCAGACATATCCTCAACATTTCTCTCACAATTATTGCACAACTAGAGATAGGTTTTGTTGCAAATTGGATAACCTTTCTAGTATTTCAACATTCCTATTCTACATGGAAATATATATAGGAATAAAAACAAGGCAACCAAATGGATTATCCACTTGTTATAGACGCACATTACAAAGAAATGGCAATCAGTTCTCAAAATGGAATAATATGGATCCTGGCGAGAAGCCTCAATGTTTACAAATTATAACTCAAATTGAGGAGATTTTAAATTCAAGAATAAGCTCCATCCTTCAAGTTATTTATGCAAGAGGTGGGCAACTAAAATACAATGGCCACACTATATGTTTTCCTTAATATATTTATACAATTGCAAATTTCTTTCCTAGACAAATATATGGCTGGACATAATTATAGTGAATAAATAAAACATTGGCCATCAACAGTACAACTTATATGCTATTAGAAGCCTTGTTCATGAAGCATTAAAGTATAAAATCTGCAACGATTAATATTACAAAGATGTACAGCTAGATGACTCTGCATTGTCATCTTTGCTCCTTCATTCCACTAAAATTTTAGTCCTTTTATACACAACCACTTCAACTCATAATCCTACTAATAGAACCTCCACACAAACAAAAGTAACAAAAGAAGACTCGTTAGAAGAAATAGTGCAAGCCACTTCATTTGTGCTAGACCTACCCACTACACGTAGAGAGATGGAAGAAGTATGATCATTTCTACAACTAGGTGAAGGATGACCAGCTCTAACCATACAATTCACGGCCTGCATCTCCCATCAATTAATACACAATAAAAGGATTTTTTTCAATGGTATTCCCAAGCTTTTTCCCACAAGGAAAAACCACAATCAAACAACAACATATAAAAGATGTCAAATTATATGAATATGCTCATGACCTATTGTGATACTATGATAATAGGTTCATCCAACACCTACAATTTAGATACTTCATACTAAATATTCTTATGCACCATTGAAGCCTAGCTACAACATCTGTATTTGTCTATAAACAACTTTAGGGTTCTATGCCTACATCAATTTGGGACTTGCACCAAAGGATAAAGGACTTTCTCGTTGACAATCTCATTGACCAACTCATGCAATTTAGAGCGTCAATTCATGGCATGTGACCATTCTAGAATCATCGAAGATGAAATCTTATTGTCATGGTCATTTAAATTTGCTATCCAGCTCTCTTTTTCACCCTTAGTACAACAAAGACCAAATGGCCAGACTTGCACAGGATCATGCCATCCACCTCACCAATGCACTACAATGTCACCACCAGATGGAGGGTACACAAAATTATTCAAAATCTACACCTTGTAGCACTCTACATGTACCATAGATTTGCAAAATTTTGTGAAGAGGTCTTAGATAAGCTTCTAGTTGCAACAAATCACTAGTATAGGTATAGCTCTCCTTCCCTCCAACTTTCAAGTTTTATTTTAACACATAGTATTTTAAATTAAAAAACTTCTCTCAGGTATGAATGACATCACAGAGGCTTTGCACATGTCCATGGTTTAATTTGGCTACGCCAAGCACCAGGCATTGGCAAATCACAATGGAATGATAGTCACTCCATACAAAATGCACTTGACTTTATTGATAGATATGTCTCTGCACGGAACCCACAAGGTATTGAATTGAGAAACAAAAAAATTAATCGATCTCTTATTGATGGCCCCTTTTTATGGATACAATAATGATTAGTTATGCTAACTTTATAATTGGCTACACAAAATTGGTCAACCGTGTGCAACGACGCATAAAATGTACCCTTCAAAAATGCCTTAGAATGAAAGGGCCTTCTCTTGTATGTCATTATAAAGTCCCTTGGAGCACACAAGAAAAATTAAAAATGTATGCTTCTGACATTGTCAACTTACCCACACCCCTACTTGTAATGATGACTGCCTAAACCTACACAACTCCCAAATACTATTGAGCTAAAGGGACAATATAGATTTCCAACTCATCCTCTCAATCAATGCAATCCTCATATATATTGCAAAAGATGCAGCAAAGGGTAATAACAAGTTTGAAATATTCCATGCAATGTTGTCTCACATTTCTACTAGATTTGACTGTAAAAAGCTAGCCCTAGTTGCTTTTCAGAGAATGCTTCTTGAAAACCTCATGGACCATGACATTGGTGCCCAAGACACCTGCCACCTCTTGCTCAAATTGTCACTCTCCATATCTAGAAACACATTTGTATCTTTAAATGTCAACAAAATAAAATATCCAATGTATACCAATTGCACTGTCAACCAAACCAACATACCCAAACTATATTGAAGCTTACATCTCACACCCTATGCATTTAAAGATAACATCTCTTATAGATGTAACTAAATTATGGACCTTCAAGGTTTCTTGGAAACAACATCAATGGAAAGAATGTCCCACCAAATCTATTGTTCGAGTCTCTCCACGGTTTATAGTCATCATTGCAAAGGAGGAAAATAGTTTTGAAGCCTTATGTTGGAGTGAACTAGATTTTTACCAACCATTTGGCAACCTACAGACATATGTTGGTTCATTGTTAGGTGATATTATAAGAAATTGGGAGAGTTTCTCAAGCAAATACCATCCTTAGCATGTACGTAGGACCACTACTGAACCAATACAAGAAAATTAAGTGGACAACCCAACATCCAGTGAAAATATTATGCAAGATAATATCCCCAATGAATGGAAAGTCTTGTCAGGATTACATACCCAGGCCTACTTATCCACCTAAATAAACTTGACATTCTTGGAAGACAGGAAATAGACTTGAACAATAATTGGGAAGAGTTTGAATTCATTCCATCGGAAAAAAAAAAGCTACTACTTTCATACAATCTAATCGCCCCACATTTCAAGCACCGCACATTCTCACTCACCTTGCACAAAATAGGTTGTCTGCACAACAACAAAAAACATATGATATTGTTATAGCACATCTACATGTCACTACTCAACAACCACCACTTAAAATCATTGTACAAGGAACACCAGGAATAGAAAAGTCACACCTTATTACAAACATAAAGTCCACAATGGTCAACTCAACATCAAATAGACAATCACCATTTCTACAACTTGTACCTACAGGTGTAGCAACATTCAATAAACAAGCATCAACAATTCATTCTACCTTGTGAATACCAATCAAAGAAATGGTGCCCCTGCAAGGACAAGCACTTGCAAATTTCCAAGAAAGAACATATTTCATTCACTATGTTCTAATAGATGAAATGAGATTCATTGGACCTAAGTTACTAGAAAAAATTATATGAGGTTGTGACAAGCATTCCCTACTCAAAATTACAATCCCTTTAGAGGACACTCAGTTGTTCTATTTGGTGACTTGGGACAACTACCACCAGTCAAAGACATCCCAATGTATGCTAAATTCAAAGTTGATGAAAATAATACATGTATTATTTGTAAAATTCCATTCGATGCAAAGTTTATGATATTTGCTTTGCAAATTCAAAATCGGCTCAAATGTATACAATTGAGGATTCCCAACTCTACTCTACTAATCAGGTACACAAATATGATTTAATGACAAAATTATAAAACCATTTCAATACATATATTTCATGTATATGTTACAATCAATACTTTCAAAAAACAAGTACATCAAATTTTTCTTCATAAAATACTTAAATTAATGTACTACATACATAATAATAAATATTATGTTGCATTTTTTAAATTTCTCATTTATCATACATAATTAATATGGAAATACAAAAATTTCATATAATCAAACAATCACTGAAAATAACATATCTTAAAAAAAATGGAATCCATAAATCATTAAAATTTAGCAACCATATTCTTATTTAAGTATGTTAAAGAAAATAATTTTGAGCATGAAAGTTAAAACAAAAGGTTCAACAATTGTATTCCGCTTCAAAAGCATCTATATTGTTTCATTGATTTAAAATGCAATTATTCATTAACGACAATAAAGAAATAAATCACAATTCTACTAAAAAATATGATGTACCTATTGTGCAGTAAAATGTGATTGCTAGGATATAGGTATGGGTGAATAAATAAGTGGTGCATAATTTAGTCAATATATCAAAGTATATGTACATATAAATGTGGTGGAAAGTAAACATGTGTATTCCAATAAATAAAGAGCATTGGAAAGAAGCCCAACATTATACACAATTTTGTCACTTGTCAATATATAAATATAACAAGACATTTTATAATAAAAAATATTAAATTAAACACGTCATAAAAATAACACGACATACAAATTTTACTATTACAGTCAGGAAATTGCTTTGTACTCGATTAAAAAAAAAACAACCTATATAAATACCACAAAAATCCTTCCAATACAAAACATATAAAAACAAAATCTCTCTCCAATCAGTAAAGATTAAACGTCTCTCAAAATCTTATTCTAATCCTCGGGAGAAATTCATTAGGGTTGCATATTTGTACGTCATCGGTATAAGGCCGGAATTGTGAATTGTGCGAAATTAAAGGGAAGTTTTAAAGATATATTTGATAATATATTATCTGACAACATTACGATTAGTACAACAGCTTCAAACCATACTACTCCGAGTATAGATTATAGAATACACCTCACGAGCATTCCACGGCCTCACGAATTGGAAACATCCATCAAACTTCGACACCACGAAAGCTTTAAGGACATGTGCTTTCTGTTTCCCAATTACCGCTTTGCTGTTTTCCATTGCCTTTCGAAAAAGAAAATCCCTGTCTGCCATGCGCTCCCTCCATAAGCGTCTTAAACATCTTCAAGGAGTAACCAGAACCTGGTTCAGCATGCCACAATGCCTCTGCCACGTCCACCATTGAAGGAAGCGACGGTGACAGCACACCAAAACCAGTATAAACTTCAGCAGCAGCCAAAAAATATTTGTAGAGAGAATAGAATGAGGAGCGTATGAGTTGCTTCTCTTCATCCTTGACGTCAATTTTCTCCAACTGCAGAGCGAATCCTACCAAGGACTGCTTGTCTCTGGGGGAAACATACATCCTTCTCATCAGAGATCTACAGTAATTGTAGATTTCCTGACTCAGTTCTCGGAAAGATGGACCAAGAGACCGTTCCAACGCACACCGCTTACATTCACAGCGAAACCCCAATGGTGTGAGATCGCGCTCGCGTTCCTCCAGCGGATAAAGGCTTCTCAAGTAAGACACAGTTATTTCCTCCTCTGCAGCAATTCCTCTCACGGCTATGATAAACATTGCTTTTCCAACAACCATACATTTAGCATTTGGAAAGCATGAATGGTTGATGAAAGATGGAAGCCCCCAAAGCCCGCATTGCTCTATTACACTATTCTCATTCTCTAACCCAATGAAGATATTACCTTCATCCTCCTCCACTGGGTTTTCTTCATACGTGCTAATATATGTGACTAGACCGTTCAGCTCCGTAGCTTTCCTGAGATCAGACGTATTAATTTGGAAATTCACTGGGTTTTCCCCAAATTTATTCCAACTGCCATTGTTTACCCTGAACAGCTCCATGTCCGGAACCTCTGTCTCCTCTCGCCAAAATGATTCAGTAAGGTGCAGCAATTGCTGTAAAATCCTAGGACATGACATTGCGCAAGCAGCTGCTCTCTCCACTGTGTCTTGACGCAGACCCTCCATCATGCTTGGAGGGTTCTCTTCCATTCGAAAGGCCATCGACCTGCGATATATGCCACTCACAGCAATCGCATTCTCCACAAGCAGAGTATCTCCGATCTCAACATCCTTGACAGCAAACAAGCCTCGCCCATGCACAGGCGACTTCTTAATAATCACTGGACCAATATAATTACTCACCTCTGGAATATATTGCGCTCTGAAACCATTTAGAAAATAGGCAGAGATATCAAACTTACCTTGCTGGTTCTCTTCATTCAGCTTCTTCGATTTGTCATAGTGAGACTTTATTTCCTTGGCATCTGGGGATTGTTCTAATGCCAGTTCAAAGGTCGAACAGGCTAAGTTGTACTCTCTGAGTCCGTGGAAGGCCCTTCCCTTTCGAAAGAGGGATTTCAGATGTGTGGAATCAAGTTGCAGGGCTTTCTCGCAGCCTTCTACCGCTTTCCCGTACTCCTCCAGCTTTAAAAACGCCTCGGCCCTGTTAGAGTAACAACTCACAAATGTATCCATGGCTTCCTTGCTACAAAGTTCTTGTTTATTCTGAAGAGCAAAGTCAATGCATTCAGAATAACATGCGATTGCTCCTTTCCACTCCCCCTTTCGAAACAGTTGGTTGCCTTTGAAGCGCAAATCGTGGAAATCTGCAACTAGACTCTTCCTTTCTTCATGATTCTCTTGAGAAAGCTCAAGCCCTCGCAGCCTTTTCTGGGTTTCTCCTGCACTGGTGTCCATATTTGCTGTAATTTTGCGCACTGCTTGAGGGAAAGAAAAAGATCTAACTGACGGGGAACGATATAGTGATAACCCAAGAAATGATTGAGGCAAACTCGAACTTAAAACAAAGCAAGCTTGGAGGTTAAGTAAAGAACATTCAGAAAAATGCTAAAGAAAAGTAGAATGCGTGGATGGAGGACAGTTGGAAAAGAGAAAACAATGAAGGACCGGTGGGAGTGGGACCCAAGTAGTTTTATCTTTACCTAATTCATTACTTTGCTCGTACATTACTGAACTTACGGTTTTACTTTATGAGGGCATAGATTTAGTAAATCTATATGTCCGAGATCGTACCTGGGAAATAAAACGTGACCCAACAACACGCGATCTTTAATTATTAACCCTCTTACATTATTAGACTAGTTTTTTATAATCAGACTATCAGACTGTAAGGATTATGTTAATAGAATTTTAAGCTGATAGGCTTCGTGTTTATGTTAATAGAATTTTAAGTTGATAGGTTTTGTGTGGTGCTTTGTCCATTTGTTTCCTGGAATTAGACTGGAATTGGCATTATCTAATTTCAGGAAATTTTAATTCTATGTTTGTGTCCATCTAAAAAATTGGAATTGGAATTTCGAAATTCTAATTTTGCCCCCAAAATGGGAATATCATCTTCCACCTAAATAGGTGGAATTGGAATTTCACAAAAAA
>MU221002.1:443646-526879 GCA_018584345.1 Thuja plicata
ACAAGTGGTAACTTGCCTTTGTATTTACCTTTGCCTCTTAGCATTCTTCTTGCCATGAGTGCTTCTATTTCATCTAGATCTTCTTCTTCACTTTCGCTTTCACTGTCTCTTCTAGATGAGTGTCTCTGACTAGATTTTCTTATTCTTATAGAAGACGTGAATGCAGATTCTAAACTTGGTAAGACACTGTTATCAAAATTATTCATCTCAAATGAAATTAATCTACCAATCAGGCTATCAAGAGTGACTGTATTATTTTCTACTGCTCTCATTTCTTGAATAACAGAGACTATAATAGCATATATAGGAAATTAGGTTCTTAAGATTTTACTTACCACTATCTCCTCTTCAAGTGTACCTCCAATGCCTCGTATAACATTGACTACTTCTTTTTTTCTTGTGTTGTACTGAGTGGTGTTTTCACCTTCTTTCATTTTGAGATCATCAAACTTTCCTCTAAGGCTTTCTGCCTTGGCTCTTAGAACATTTGTATCACGTCCATGTACAAGCTTTAGCTTATCCTACATTGTCTTTGCATTTTTGCACTCTTTGACATCCTCAAATTCAGCATCAGAGAGTGAGGCAGAAAGCTCTATAACCATGCAGTTATGTTCATGCTTTAATCTCAATTGATCTACCGTCAATGGTCTTGTAGGAAACACATATTCAGTATCTAAGTATTGAGTAATATCATTGCTAATACCTGATAAGTGGAGTTTTATCCTACTTTGCCATGAAGCAAAGTTGTCTTTGTTCAACTTGGGCACATCTTGTCTGTTGATCTTGTGATCTTTACTTAGGTATTCAAACCTTCCTTCTAAGCACACAAGCTCTAATACCAATTGTTAGTAATAACTAAGGGGGGGAGGGGTGAATCAATGGCCTCAAAAAATTATCCTTTAAACTTTAATCCACCAATTAATACACCTCAGATTATTAAGTCCCTACAAGATGTATGCCTTTGAAATACTTGAAATAAATAATTGTCTATCGGTTTACCTTGTCTATCCTTACTCTCCTTGATTACCGATAGGCAGTAAAAATTATTTACCGATGCTCAGTAAATATGCAGAGTATACCAATCAATCCAGAAATGCATATGTGAAATATAAAACAATAAAGTAATAAACCATACACACATAACACATGGATTTTAACATGGAAACCCTGTTAAGGGAAAAACCACTGGGACCGGTACCCCAAATTTTCACTCTTCTAAAGTGAGCCCTGTTAGGAGCCAACCTTGTTAAAGGTTACAAACACACTATTAAGTGTGACCTTGTTAGAGGATTTGTATACATAGATTGTCACTAAGTATCTAACATCTACGCTACCATCCTTGAATCAGCTTCTAGACTGTCAATAGGCTTTATGCTAATCTTACTACCATCCTTGAATTAGCCTCCTTCTTAGAATGTCAATAAGCTTTAGGTAAGACCAATGCTACTATCATGAATCAACCTTTTTGGTAATCTGTTAGGATATACCTCAATTATAGAAGACGGTTAAGTCCTGCTCTATTAAGAGACTTAATACTTCAATGGTTAAACTGAAACACAATGACCTGTTTCTAATGCAAATTTAAATTGCAGATATTCAGATCTATTTACGTACAATACCTCTCTGATCAATGTATTAATTTAGTTCTTTTATGCCCTGCATCCCCGTCCCTACATTTTGTGTGCAAAATGTTGGGTCCCCCTTTTTGCTTTCTGCTTTTGGGTCTTTCCTTGGTCTTTTCCTTTGTTTTCTTTATTTTCCTTCTCCGGGGTTTTCTTCCCTGCGGTGTCATTTGGTTTTGTTGGTCTCTCGTGCCTCCGGGACCCCGGTCCCAGATTTGGTCATCCTTTATCAGGAGCCAGATTCTAGACTCCAGAATTCTTTGCCGCGATGTCTTCTTCTCTTAAGGTAACATCGTCGCATGGAATCCCTAGGCCTGGAGTCTGGAGGTCTGTCTGTCTGAAGTTTGTGGAAGGAAAGGTGACTTGATTTTTACCGCGAGTATAAATAGAAGTTACCTGTCATTTTCACATTTATCGCGATTAAACACTTAAGCAATCAGAGCGATTTCAGAGTGATTTGCAGCAATTTAGCGATAATCCAGTGCTAATCATTTTGAGCATTTCAGAGCGATTGTGAGTGGTTTGTGGTGGTGAGTTGTGATCGTTTGGCAGTTTAAGCTATTTCAGAGCTTTTGCAGAGGACTCCTTTCCTCTCCTTTCTATGTTTTTCAGGTTGGTGCCTCCTCTCCCTTCAGCTTTATTTTTATCTGGTTTTGTGGGTCTTGTGTTGCAATGCTTTTATTTGTTTGTCTTGCGTTTCTTTCTGGTTTGCCACCCGTTGGTGGGTTGGCTCTGACAGAAGGTTGTCTGCCCTTTGTGCAGGTGTAATCTAGTTTGTATATAGTGTAGAAAGTTGTAAATATTTTGTGCTTTGTCTGGTTTCTTGTAAAGTATTTGCTCTACGTTGTATATATCTATAAATTTGATGTATATTTATTATATATCCTTTCGGTCTACATGTATATACCCTTTGGCTTTGATGCATATTCTATGTGTATCCTACCTGGTAGCCTAGCAAGCTCGCCATGCTGCCTCTGTTGTTGGTTTTAGTCTGCAAGCTCATTCTGTGCAAAATACTGCCTATTTGAAACTCGACTCTCAGCCAGTTTCAAATAGGTGGTTTTCTCTCTCCTCCGTAAACCAGCCTGACCTTCATTTATGACCCATGCACGCATTTAAATCTATCCAAGTGGCCTTCACTTTTTGCGCATTTGGACAGTTGGCTCCGCCATCATCACCATAACTCCCATTTATTACTCACCCATGTGGCACCCACATGGGTCTGACGGTTCACTTTTTGTACACCTCTACCAACGGTTACTTCCCCGAGCTCTAGGTCTCTTGCCATCACTCATCCCGTGTCCTCTTTTTTCTAAGTATGAAGCCACCCTCAGACCTAGATGATTAGTTAAATTTCCAAGTTCGATATATATGTATGCTCTCCAGAGTTTTTGAACAAAGCTAACTTTTTCAAGGGAAGCAAACGCCACAATGGTAAGATCTCCAGACCCCGAAGTATTTATCTGTTAATGGGTTTTGATGGTCACCTTGCCTTGTAAGTTTTTGAAGTAGTAAAATTTGCAAATATGTCTGAAGCTTTCGCATCCTCACCACCCAGAAGTTCAGAGCTTCCTTCCATGGCAAGTACCAAGGCGGCAGTTAGATCTAATTTGGAAAAGGCCCAAGAGAAATTGCCTATGAGCCTAAAATATGTAAAGGATGGGGTCATCGTGGGCTCAAAGATCGAGTCCAAAGTCTAGCTCATCACGGACACCAGCATTAGAACCCAGTCAGAAATGCAGGCCTTGATAAAAGTTATGTACATTCAGCGATAGGCCAGAGATCCTTTGGCCATTCAAATTGGAAACTCTGGGATTCTTAAGGTGACTTGTTTCTCGTGTTCTATGCAGTCACCAGAGCTTATCCTCACACTTTCAGCGCACTACAACACATCTATCTGTGCTGTTATGCTCGCAGCCCTGGAGCCAACAGGGTACCCTACTCCCATGGTGTCCCTCGATCCTGATACCTTCCAGAGGGGCTTGGGGATCCCCCAATTTGACAAACTAGCCATGGTGACCCAGTCAGATGCCTTGGCCCAATTCACTCAATTGGAGGAAGCGGCCTGTATGTACATGAACAATCATTGGATAAAGACTCCGAAGAGGGATACCAAGCGGATGAAGCTAGAAATCCCTAGGGCCAAATTTAAAGAAAGCATCCAAATGGGGATGATAGCCTTATGCTGGGTCTTTGGACAAAAACATGCCCGTGAGTTTTTCGGGTGGATGTACTACTTTTTGTTAAGTATCAACACGGGCGAGGAGTATTTTGACTATGCTGCCATAATCTTCAACCATGTGGACTCCCAGTTCCGCCAACTGGCCAAGAAGAAGAAGTTTTATATGACTTCTTATATCCTCTGGGCCCTGGCGCAACAACGGCCCCATACCAATGGGTTACTTATAGAGGGCATGCTTGGGATCAGCACGGGGAAGAAGGCCCCTTGGGCCCCTTTCCCATAAATACAATGGGAGGCCAGCTTCCCTAGTTTTTGTTGGGTAAATGATACCTTCGTTTACTAGCACCTTCTCACACCCACCCGAGATGCAGGATACCACCTGTCCATAGAGGCGATGAATTTGGTTCGGAGTTACAGATATTATTATATATAATTTCAGAAACATACTTATATAAGGGTGACCAGATTCTCCGGGAAGCCCTACTTGTTGCCCAAACATTGCGGGGACAAGATAATCCTCCTAGAACATTGCAGGCAAGTGATGGAGCTGCACGCCTTCTTCACCCTGAAGAAGGTAACAAATATTCCATTCCCGATTACCTGTGGGAATTATTCATGCAGTTTGGCCGCCACCAAAGAGGCTGATAATGAGCTTAAGAGCTATAGCTTGGCAGAATTTTACTTAGCGCGGAAACATTTTGATCTGCATGGCAAGATCGCAGTAGTGCTTCCCCTGGCATCAGAGTCCCACCAATATCATATAGAAGACTTCTGGGAAGATTGCCAGGACAACGTAGAAGTCCGGGGGTAGCATTATGTCAGGATGACCGCAGGGATGATGGAAAGATTGAAGCTCCAGAGGTTCTCGGAGGACTTTTTAGATACCGGCTCCACGGTCGATCCCCAGTATAAGGCAAAGGGGATTGATAAATTGGCCCTTCCACCGGTGAACTGGGATGCCCAGAATGGGCCCACAATTGAGGAGTTCACTTGCAACATAGTTCAACGTAGCCACCTCTATTTTAAAAAGGTGTGCCCTTGGAGCATCCGCCGAGCGGCCCAGCCGATACCAAAGTTAACTCTGGGGGCCAACACTTCCTCACAAAGAGTAGATAAAGGAAAGGAGGTAGACACAACTCCCACTATGCAAGAAGTCCCTATTAAAGAAGAAATAAGGCAATCGGTAGCAGCCTCCCAGCAAATGAAGGAGAAGCTAATCACACGGCTGGCTACCCCAGTGCTTATGGCTAGACCAATTTGACCTCCATCCTCCCCTTCACTAGTAGCCTTGATGGTTAAGGCAACAGGGGTGGATCTGGAAGAGCAAGCAGCAATAAGGGATGCAGGGCCACCCTTGATTACCAAGAGGAGGAGGCTTGACCTGAAGCCCAAAAGGGAGCCGGAGTTGGGGATGCCCCAGACTCCACAAGTTGAGATCCTGTCCTCCGATTCCCCAAAGCCAAAAAAGTAAATAGAACCTGCCGATGTCCCAGACAACCCTCCTCCGCAAGATGAGTTTGATGATGTTTTTGCAACCGACGAGTTCAGTAATCTTCAGGGGGACATCAAGCAAATGGAGGCTGAAGTCCCAATTGAAGAGGAAGCTAAGGAATGAAGACCTGCACAGGAGCAGGAGGAACAGATGGAAGAAGAGGAGATAGAGCAGGAGATCGCCTCCAAAGTTCTAGAGATGCAAGATGCAGGGGTGGACCAACAAAAGCTTAGTGAACAAATGACATCCACTAAGGGAACCGGACCTACGGGAGTAACTGTAACCTCAGCCGCCATGTTCCAAGTGCCACTCCCCAGAGAAACCTTTGGGCAGGTAATAACCATGGCACAAACGTTAAATCTCGGCCCAGTACCTCCCCCATTGCCAAAGGATATACCAGGAGAAAAAGAAATCCCAGCGACAGAGGCCGAAGAAGAAGAATAATAGGAGGAGGAAACCTCTAGGACAGCCAATGAAGGTCCAGACAAAGCCAAAGATATAGAGGACAAGACAGAGGAAATAAACGTCACCAGGGGAAATGTTCCTGACGAAGCTCAAGACAAAGAGAAAGGGGCGGGTGAGACTCACACCACTAAGGAAGAACAACAACAGGACACCAAGGAAGAACTGAAAGAATAGACTTTGGCGAACAAGCCACCCTTGCTGCCTCAGTGGTTGATTAAAAGAAAGAAGAGAAAAGCTCCGTCCACCCCCAGAGCTTACCTCTCCCTAGCCAAAATGATGGCTCAGGTCCAGGGCCCACCAAAGGCCAAGAAAGCCTGGAAGGTTTATACTCTTCAAACCGGGCCGGGAGGAGAAACAGTTGTCGTCATTGCAACACCTCCCCCAGATGCTGATGAGGCAACTGTCAAGGCCGAAGATTACGATATCATAGAGATATCACTGGGAAAAAGAGGTAAATAGGGTGAAGTGAACCTGCTAAAGGAGGCGACCAAAGGCTCAAAGCGGAAAAATAAAAGACAGTGAACCTTATGGGATTGCTTACTGAGCTGGCCTGACCTATTAGTACCATTCCTCTGGAGGCCTCCACATCTGACGTGCCATTACCCCAGAGTGACATAGACTCCCTATGAGCAATAAAGAAGAAGGCCCAAGCGGTTGATGAGTGGGTCGCTCTGCAAGTAGGAAACACCCGACGTTTCCTAGTATCCACCCTCCCAAATTTATATGCGGCTCGACACGTTCTGCATCAGGTGGAAACTATCCTTAACATATGGGAGGGTGATATAGAAAACTATGAGGCATGGAAGGTAGAAATAGAAGAGCTCCTCAGCCTTGGGGAGGAGATGGTCTCTGAGTCTGGGATTCTGGGAGAAGAATCATTCAATTTTGTGAGAACCCAGCACTCCAGACTTGACCTCACATTGGAGGTACTCAAGCAACTGGTAGGGGTTCTACATAATAAAATCAATGCAGTTCAATATTCTTCAAATATGTACAAGGCATTTGTCACAAAGGTCTCCGGAGCTGACCCATTCAGCACTGATACATGCACTCCGGAGGAGTACATTTTGGGTAAGTTTGATGAATTAATGGAGTCCAGATATCAATCCTTGGAGGGACTGGACAAGACTCAAATGACAGGGCTAACTCGTGTGATCCTTAGTGGTCATGATGTGGTAAAAATGGCCGATGATTTCAAGAGTAATGTTCCAGAGCTAGGGGAACAAATTGAGGCAGCTAAGTACCAGCGGTCCAGCCTTAGAGAGATTGACAAGGATGGAATCTCTCGCCTCCTCCAAACCTTCAATGACGACAAGAAACAATAAAGTTTCTCTGGAGGCCGGAGGAAACCCAGACATCTTGTATTCTTTATTCTTTCGGAACATAAGTTCCCAGATCTTGGAGTCCCAGATCCTAAAATTTTGTATTCTTTCAAGTGATCCATGTCCCGGTCCCCAAGGCCGACCGGTCATTTTCAAGCAGTTAATAAAGGTTGTTGAAGACTGTCAGAGGGTAGTTGGCTACATCGAGGAATGTTAGATCAGCAGTTGGTCCTCTGATAGATGGTCTTCTCGAGGCACCACTTTGGATTTACACCTGACACATTGGGGATAGGGCACCGCATTTCCCATTTATGAGGCATGTAGCCTTGATCCCCAGGGATCGGATTTCTTCCTTTTCTTTCCCGACTCTCTTCTCAAGGCTGATTCTTCCACTCTACCTTCTTGTCTTATTCTTCTTACAGGTCACGCCTATTTCATCTCAAGGTCTTTTGTAGGGTGGCGCAGGTAGTACCAGCCCCGGGATAATATATTTTATTATAGTATAATGTAAAATAGGGTTAGGGTTAGGGTTAGATGAAAATGTGTATAAATAGTAAGTTCGGCCCTTTTCCAAGGGTTGACAAAATTGATGATTTTGCAGTCCACAGCAATAGAAGAATATTTTGATTTTAGGTTGTAGAGCTCAATGCTCCTTAGTCTTTAAGCATTCAGTAGTTAGATTCTCCCTTGGAGCCACCATTGTATCATGCACTAGTGCTGGCTAGAATAAATGTTAATGAAGAAGAGATGGTTCTTGCAATGATGTTGTTGGCGTTTGGTATTTCGAGTTAATGGTATTTTATGTTTAAATATTCTTCATGTCTTCTACTCTGATATTGTAAGTAGATTAATGACCTCCTTACCCTTGCTACTGACCAAATATGGACTGATGGTTGTGTATTTTTTCAGTATTTAGTATAGTATATTAGAGCATTATTGATGTATGGGATGTTTAAACATAACTATAAGTAGATGGAGTACTTCAAACCCTGTAGGATCTTTTTCAGTTTATTTGCTAAGTATATAACGCTTGGAGAAACCTCACCTTGTTGAATCCCTGGAGGGAATGAGTTGAAGAAACCAGCTATCCCCCTCAAAAATAGTCACATCCCCCAGCTGAGCCCCGCACCATTGTTACCTGACACCCAGGTGCTTGGAGGTCCGGGGAATCTAACTTCCCCAGATAACCTTTGCAGGCAAAGTTGGCCGGTACTCCGGTACTTGGTGACAACTTATGGCTGTTGGCGGACCCGGTCACAAAAGTCTCGTAAATAGAAATTGGCACTAGAGGGAGGGCATGAACTCATCCCCCTCTCGAGATTCTGATTTCACACCTCCCGAGGGTTCCCTAAGCTATAGTTTTAGGAGTCAAGCCTTCAGCGGGATTGGGTCTTTCTCCCCAGTGAGATTTGAGAGGATCCTTAGGTCAGCCCGAAACCCTAGAAGGTTTGTTGAAATCAAGCCTCCTTCTTGAAAGAAGTAGACCCTGAAAACCACACCAACCACTATTGTCTAGGGATCTAGTATACCTCAGAATAGCTGAACTTCTCACACAATCCCGGGAACCACCACTCAAACTACTCAAAATCCAGTTCCCCCAATGGCTGCATATTTTGGCAACACCGGGTCGCCAATGGGAACTTTTTTGGGCATAATCAACGACTTACCCTCGCACCTAGAGAAGATTTGCCCATGATATGAGCACCTAGGCTCACGAACTATAGAGGAGCACTTACAGGCATACAAGGATGCCATGAACCGACACCGGATCCAGCATGAAGATGTTGTGACCCAGATGTTTCCCCTGTCCTTAGGGAAGGGCGAGTTAAACTGGTACCTTAACCTTCCCACCAACTCCATTAACAGTTGGCAAGACATGGAGGACACCTTCTTGGCTACCTTTCGTGTACATGTGGACCCAGCCTGGTCCCATAGCTAGTTCATCTCTATTAGAAAGGAACCCAATGAATCTCTTGTAGCATTCAACCATCGGTTCCAACACTCCTTGAAGCGGAGCACGGGCCCTTTTATTCCATCCCCAGAAGTAACCTTACAGACTTATCTTAACGCAATGGACCCCTTCGTTGCCACTCTCCTTTGGAGAACAACCGCCGTGGGTGACTGGGATACTTTGGTGAAGGTTTACAACCTAGCCTTAGAATTATCCCATGGTCTCAACAAATATTTGGGCGGGATTGGGCAGAGCACACCCTTTAACATGACCCCTAGTGGAACAACCTATGCCGGGGGGTATAAACCCAATCTGGCAATGGGTGCCCCCGCGATGGAAATGAATCCCCCACCAGGGTCGATAGACCAGCAGGCCCGGTATGTTTATCCCTCACAGACTCAGGCAATACCAGGTCTAGAAGCCTTCCCTTGGAATCAGCTGTAGTAGGCACAATAACCTCAGACACAACTTCCCAGAGTGCCCTTCTTTCAGTCGCTTGTGGCTGGAGGATTGCCGCCCTCAACTCTGGTGAATACTGCCGCCTTCTCGGGAAACCAACAACAACAACCATCACATTGTGATGCAAATACTTAGTTGACCGCCGATGTTGAATCCCTCCAGCGAATGTTGTCTACCTTGACTGTGGACATGGGTCAGCTAAAGGCGGGGTATTATGCACCCTAGAATTCTAATTCCCAGAGAGGGAATATCTTCTCTGGCAAACGAAACAACAATGCTGGGGGAAGAAACTTTAACAACGGGCCTCGACCCAATCAACAACAATGGAATAATAACGCGAACACTGGAGGTCCACCTCTGAACCAAAATACCAACCAAAGTGGTGCTGGACCATCACATTTCACACCAGTCGCAAACTTCCAGCCCATGACTAATTGGTGTACTTTGCACGACACGGGCTCCCACAATGAGGTGAATTGTGCCATGCTGAAAAAGATCATCATGATCTCCCAGCTGGATAGAAAATAATTGCATGATACTACTCCCCCAGAGCCTCCTATGCAAGAGTCAACCCACAGTGCCTTCACCTATGAGACCATCTTCTTTGAAACTTCTGGGGAAGATGAAGAGGAATCTGAATTACATGGATTCTTTGATGAATATATCCTACCTTTTGAGGCCAATGCCTTCACCAACCCGCGGACTCCATACAACACCCAGAGTCAGGTTGGTAAAGGACCAGCTTACATACCTACCCCCTTATCAAGGACACTCCTCCCCGGGATAACACAACTGACCGACGTGCCCCTCTAAAAGGTTCTAGCTCTAACCAAGTGAAAGACCTAGCTGAGAGAAGTCATCAATTCCCAAGAGAAAGATTTGACATTACAAAGGCGTTAGAACAAACCATCACCTCCATGACCTTCATGGAGGTTTTGCTAAATTGTCCTGAGCAGAAGAAGTCTCTTTTGAAACTCTTGGGAAACCCAAAACTTGTTAGTCGCCCGCCCAAGACTGTCTCTTTTGAGGATGCCAATGCAGTTGTCTTTCGGGGAAAAAATGAGGATCCTCCCTTCCTACTAGGCCTGAATATCCAAGGCAAAAACATACACAATTTCTTAGTAGACTCTGGAGCTTCAGGAAATATCATGCCCTTATCCATATGCCAGAAGCTCGGATTCCATCCCACCCCATCTAATGGTGCAGTGATTCAGCTAGATAAGACTACCGTGAAAATGGTGGGGGAATTGAAGAACATCCAGATACAGCTTATTCAGGACCCCAGGATAGCCAGCATAATTGACGTCCAAGTCGTGGACATCCCAGAGACTTATGGGATGTTATTAAGTCAGAATTGGTCTAAGTCCTTGAACGAATACTTTTTGACCAAATTCTCCCACTTATGGCTCCCCTGGGAAGGATAATCAAATAAGATCTAGGTTGAAAGTGAACCCCGGATGAAGCAGGCCCTTACCAAGGTTGGGAAGGTTAGTGAGGTCTTCTTCTTTGAGACTTCCCCCAGTGTGTACCAACCCTTTGAAATCCTAACATTCAATTTCACCCCCGGGGAGGATCCCATAGTCCTGTAGAGAACCCAGGACCTAGGAGAAAAGCTGAGAGTTGAGGTTGACTCTCAAGGTGCCACAGCGACCCCTGCTACACTCCTAGCTGGCACTTGGTGCCAAGCACACTATCAGAAACATTTAGAACTAGAGTGTGGACTCTGCCTTTCCATCGCTACCTGGCACATTGATGCCTTCTGGAATAAAGAATGCATAACTGATTCCCTGGGGGCCAGTGTTCCTATGGGATGCACTCCTTTGGTGCCATCTCCCCGGGAATCCCAAATTCAAACTCCTCCAGAGGTAAACCCCACCTATACACCGACAGTTTAGGAGGAAGCTCCTCCTAAGTCTCCCAAGAATAATCCAAAGGCTACCCCCTCTCCCCAGCTCCAGAACACAAGTAATGATTTGGGGACCCTCAAGTTCAATGGGTCCCGATCCAAACAAGGTTGCGGGGCCAGGGTAGAATTAATCAACCCATGAGGGAAATCCTTCCTCGCATTCTACAGACTGCAATTCAACTGCACAAACAATGTTACAGAGTACGAGGCTCTAGTCCTTGGACTCTTATTTGCATTAAGAAAATGAGTCACCCACCTCCGGGATTTGGGTGATTCAGAGTTGGTTGTCAAATAGGTTTGGAGTAAATATATATGTCGTGACAAGAGGTTGGCTGCATACCGCAATCAGGCTTGGAACCTTATTGAAGATTTTGATGCCTTTGGCATTGATCTCATTCCCCGACAGTGAAATTATGTCCTGGATGCCCTTGCTATTTTTGCCAGCACACTTGAGCCCATGGCCGGCTTGTGACTCTGGAGATTTTTAGTTGAGATGGTCCCCACCCCGTCCATTCCAGATAATGTCACCCACTTTCAGGTTTTTGAGGATGACCAACATATCCTAGCCTTCATGGCCAATGTTGGTGCCTTTGAGAATCAAATAGTGGAAGAACGAGATCATGACGATATTGGACAAGGTGATGAAGATGATGGGATCATGGATCTACCTACTAACACCATCCCCAAGGGGATGGTCGCGCTTGAACGAATCTTTGACTCAGACCCTCGGGGTCATGAAAAGATGTCATCTTCCTCTGAGGGAGGAAAGTTTGAAAAAATAAACATCGGCCAGCCCGGTGAAGAAAAGGTGATACACATTGGCACCTCCTGCTCCCCTGAGGAGAAGGAGAAGATTCTCATGGTTCTTCGAGAATACATAGACGTAATTGCATGGGGATATGAGGATTTGAAAACATATGACACATCCATTATGACTCATACCATCCCCTTGAAACCCGATGCTAAGCCTTTTCGACAAAAACAACGACCGGTCAACCCACTAATCAAGCCTCTGATTCATCAGGAGGTGGAGAAATTACTGTCAGCCTGGATAATTTTTCCAATCTGGCATACTACATGGGTTGCCAATTTGGTCCTTGTGAGAAAGAAGAGTGGTGAAATTCGCCTTTGCGTGAATTTTTGAAACTTGAATAAGGCCTCCAAGAAAGACAATCACCCTCTCCCCTCGTTGGATGAGGTGTTGCAGATAGTAAATGGATCCCAAATGATGTCATTCTTGGATGGGTATTCCGGGTATAACCAAGTCATGGTTAAGTATGAAGATAGAGAGAAAACAACATTCACCACCAAGTGGGGAACATTTTCATATAGGAGGATGCCCTTCAGTTTGATTAATGTAGGGGCCACATTCCAAAAGGCCATGGACATTGCTTTTGAGGGCCTTGTGAATCAGTGCATAATCATCTAAATGGATGATTTGACCATCTTTTCCCAGGACATGCGTGACCATTCCGCCCATCTCGCTCAGATCTGTGAGAGATGTCACCGGTATGGAATATCCATCAACCCCAAGAAGTGCATATTCGGGGTCACTAAAGGGAAGTTTCTCAGGCATATCATATCCGAGAAGGGCATATCCATTGACCCTGAGAGAATTGAAGCACTGCTAAACTTACAAATGCCCGGCAGTAAGAAAGAGATGTGATCCTTCTTCGGAAAGATCAACTTCGTCAGGCGGTTCATTACTGGATTCGCTGAGATAGTCAAACCACTTAATGAAATGATGAAAAAGGATACCAAGATTGAGTGGAATCCCAAAGCAAAGTGGGCATTTTCCCAGATCAAATAGACAATAACAAAAGCACCTGTCCTGGCTAGTCTAGACTACTCCCTTCCATTTTATATTTACTCCTTTGCTTCACCGCATTCTGCCATGATGGTGTTGACTCAAAAGGTTGAAGGGGGAGAATGACCAATAGCTTTCATGAGCTCCCCCTTCAAGAACGCTGAAGTCTGGTATTCATCGCTAGAAAAGAAAGCCTTTGCTCTTGTTCGCATCGTGAAGAAATTCTAGCATTACATTCTCCGAAGCAAAGTCCATGTCATCGTCCCGGATCAAGCCATGAAGTCTTTGCTGATGCAGATTGAGTTGGGAAAAAGACAGGGGAAATGGATGGCCATCCTCTAGGAATATGATTTAGAAATGTAGCCCATGAAGATAGTTCGAGGCTAGGGACTAAGTCGAGTGATGGCAGAAGAGACTCCCCGCATAGAATGCCAAACTTACATGGTGGAGTCCATCTTTTGAGACCCATGGTATACCGATTTGGTATACTTACTACTGAATAACAGATGCCTAGAAGGGTTACCTCCCAATAAAAACTGTGCCCTACGAATGAAAAGCACTCACTTTTTGATCAAAAGCTCTGTGCTTTACCTCAGGAACTACGAGGGGGTGTACCTCTGGTGCATCGACAGGGACCAAGCTGCGAAGATGATCAATGGATTTTATGGGAAGTTTGGAACCAAGCATGGCTCAGCCAACACCACTGCCCATCAGATCCTTCAGGCTAGATACTAGTGGCCCTATATATTTAAAGATGTTTACACTCATGTTCGGAGGTGCCACACTTGCCAAACCACAGTGCATCATGAGCATAACCCAGCTATGCCTTTGCAACCAGTCTTTGAGGCTAGGCCCTTTGCCCAATGGGCATTTGAATTCATTGGGGAAATCAACCCTAACTCATCTTCCAACCATTGGTACATTCTTACTGCTACTGATTACTGCACCCGATGGTCTGGAGCTATACCTTGCAAGAATAACATAGCAGACGTGGTTATCAAATTCCTAGAAGAAAAAAATGTCACGAGATTTGGAATGTCCTTCACTTTAGTATGTGACAATGGTCCGGTGTTTTATTTGGCGCAATTACTCAAGTGGACCTACAATGGAAAGATCACTCTGAAGTTTTCCAGCAACTATTACCCCCAGGGGAATGGTGTTGCCGAATCTATGAATAAAAATCTACTTGAAGTGATCAAACACCTGCTAGAACATAATTCCTGGGATTGGCACCAAAAGTTGAAATTTACCCTCTAAGAAGATCACATTTGAATAAAGGCCGCCCTGGGAGCATCCCCATTCCATCTGGTTTATGGCCAGAACCCTATGTTCCCAATCAACTTACAGATCCCAGTTTTGTAGTTTATACAAGAATTCAACAACTGGGATAACATCATGGAGGTTCGGCTCCTAAATCTGGTACAGATGGAAGAACAGCAAGACACAGCCCTTGAACATTTCATGCATCATCAAGTGGTGGTAAAATGATGGTTTGACCGTAGAGCCCAATACAAGGCTTTTCAGATTTTAGACTTGGTCCTGTTGTGGGACAAGGCCTGGGAAAAGAAAGAAAAGCACATCAAATTCCAACGGCTCTGGCTCGGACCATATTTAATCTCAGAAATCTATGGGGTAAATTCTTACCACCTTAACACCATGATCGGAGAACCTGTCCCATTGCCCGTCAATGGATTGTTTCTCAAAAATTACTTCGAGTAAGGTAAGTTGTCCAAATTTGTATTTTTATGTAAAGCCCTTCGCTTGTAAATATTTCTTTTCTGGTGCCTTGTTGGGAGGTACCTTGCCTTGTAGATAGCCTTGCTGGCTGCTCTCCAAGGCATTCCTTTTCTTTCTGGTTTTCATTTTTGTTTCTTATTTTCTTTTCGGGTTCCGGCGTTTTGTTCTCTCTTGTGAGGATTGGAATGCCTCGCATAAACTCTGGTCTCCGAGATGATATCTGTAGCATGGTGAACTTGAGAATCTTTCTTTAGCATGATGGAATCAGTCTGGTCTCCAGGGCTATTTTGCGGGTTGGGTGGTACATTTTGAGCAATCTCCATCGGGTTTATTTTCAGAAGTCTGGCAATCAGTGAAATAAAAATAAGGAACAAGTAATTGGACACACCGAGGGTAGATCGGTTTTACTAGTTGGTTGACCCAAGTATGAACCTTTAAAAGGATTCTTTCTAGATCTGGAGTTTTATCCCCCATTCAACATATAAAATAGGTGGAAGGGTGAAAGAAGTACCGCCATTAAAATTAGCTAAGCTTAAGCTTGATGGTAAAAGAAGTACCACCCTCCCACCTAAAAATGTGCAAAGTAACAGGAAAAGAGAAGAGGGACAAAACTCTAGTCTCTGGGAGAAATGAGAAAATCTGATGACTTTGTGGTTTGATGTAATTAGTGCCTCCTCTCTACTCCTCCTAGAGGTCATTGGCTTGGTTTCCTTCCAAAGCACACACTCCACCACTGATGAAAAGATCATGGACTAGATCCCATGTGGCCGGATTTTCTCAAACATGTTACTCCTTGCCTGTAAGATATTTTGAGTAGCGACTTGTTCCAGTTTTTGCTAACCAGAGATTCTATAGTTCTCAAATATGCTAAGGCATTTTTCCCAGATAGTCGCCATTTGTTATGCCCTGCATCCCCATCCCTACATTTTGTGTGCAAAATGTTGGGTCCCCCTTTTTGCTTTCTTTTTTTGGCTCTTGCCTTGGTCTTTTCCTTTGTTTTCCTTCTCTGGGGTTTTCTTCCCTACGGTGTCAATTGGTTTTGTTGGTCTCTCGTGCCTCTAGGACCCCAGTCCCAGAGTTGGTCATCCTTTGTTGGGAGCCAGATTCTGGAGTCTGAAATTCTTTACCGCGATGTCTTCTTCTCTTAAGGTGACATCGTCGCATGGAATCCCCGGGCCCGGAGTCTGGAGGTTTGTCTGTCCAGAGTTTGCAGAAGGAAAGGTGACTTGCTTTTTACTACGGGTATAAATAGAAGTTACCTGTCATTTTCACATTTACCACGATTAAACACTTAAGCAATCAGAGTGATTTCAGAGCGATTTGCAGCAATTTAGCGATAATCCAGTGCTAATCATTTCAAGCATTTCTAAGCGATTGTGAGTGGTTTGTGGTGGCGAGTTGTGATCGTTTGGAAGTTGAAGTTGTTGTAGAGCTTTCACGGAGTCTTCCTTTCCTCTCCTTTCTGCATTTTTAGGTTGGTGCCTCCTCTCCCTTCGGCTTTCTTTCTTTCTGGTTTTGTGGGTCTTGGGTTGCCTTTCTTTTGTTTGTTTGTCTTGCGTTTCTTTCTAGTTTTCCGCCCGTTGGTGGGTCAGCTCTGACAGAGGGTTGTCTTCCCTCTGTGCAGGTGTAATCTAGTCTGTATATAGTGTAGAAAGTTGTAAATATTATGTTCTTTGTCTAGTTTCTTGTAAAGTGTTTACTCTGCGTTGTATATATCTATAAATTTGATGTATATTTGTTGTATATCTTTCCAGTCTGCATGTATATACCCTTTGGCTTTGATGCATATTCTATGTGTATCCTGCCTAGTAGCCTAGCAAGCTCACTGTGCTACCTCTATTGCTATTTTTAGTTCGCAAGCTCATTCTATGCAAAATACCGCCTGTTTGAAACTCGGCTCTCGACCGGTTTCAAACAGGTGGTTTTCTCTCTCCTCTGTAAACTAGCCTGACCTTTATTTATGACCCATGCATGCATTTAAATCTGTCCAAATGGCCTTCACTTTTCACACATTCAGACATTTTTCTCCGCTGTCATCACCATAACTCCCATTTATTACTCACCCACGTGGCGCCCACGTGGGTCTGACAGTTCACTTTTTGTACACCTCTACCAATGGTTACTTCCCTGGGCTCTGGGTCTCTTGCCACCACTCATCCCGTGTCCTCTTTTTGCTAAGTATGAAGCCACCCCTGGACCCAAATGATTAGTTAAATTTCCAAGTTTGATATATATTTATGCTCTCCGGATTTTTTGAACAAAACTAACTTTTTCAAGGGAAGCAATCACCACGATGGTAAGATCTCCGGACCTTGAAGTATTTATCTATTAATGGGTTCTGACGGTTGCCTTACCTTGCAGATTTCTGAAGTAGCAAAATTTGCAAATATGTCTGAAGCTTCCGCATCATCACCACCCAAAATTCTGGAGCTTCCTTCCATGGCAAGTACCAGGGCGGCAGTTAAATCTAAGTTGGAAAAGGCCTTGGAGAAATTTCCTATGAGCCTAAAATATTTAAAGGATGCGGTCATCGCGGGCTCAAAGATCGAGTCTAAAGTCTAGCTCATCAATGACACCAGCATCATAACATGGCCAGAAATGCAGGCCTTGGTAAAAGTTATGTACATTCAGTGACAGGCCGAAGATCCTTTGGCCATTCAAATTGGAAGCTCCAGGATTCTTAAGGCGGCTTGTTTCCCATGCTCTATGCAGTCACCAAAGCTTATCCTCACACTTTTAGTGGACTACAATACATCTATCTAGACTGTTATGCTCACAGTCTCGGAGCTAACAGGGTACCCTACTCCCATGGTGTCCCTCAATCCTGATACCTTCCAGAGGGGCTTGGGGATCCCCCAATTTGACAAACCAGCCGTGGTCACCCGGTCAGATGCCTTGGCCCAATTCACTCAATTGGAGGAAGCGGCCTGTATATACATGAACAATCATTGGCTAAAGAATCCGAAGAGGGATCCCAAGAGGATGAAGCTAGAAATCCCTAGGGCCAAATTTAAAGAAAGCATCCAAATGGGGATGATAGCCTTATGCCGTGTCTTCGGACAACAACATGCTTGGGAGTTTTCTGGGTGGATGTACTAATTTTTTCTAGGTATCAGTACGAGCGAGGAGTATTTTGACTGGGCTGCCATAATCTCCAACCATGTGGACTCCCAGTTCCTCCAACTGGCCAAGAAGAAGAAGTTTTATATGACTTCTTATGTCGTCTGGGCCCTGGCGCAACAACGGCCCCATACCAATGGGTTACTTACAGAGGGCGTGCTCAGGATCAGCCTGGGGTAGAAGGCCCCTTGGGACCACTTCCCATAAATACAATGGGAGGCCAGCTTCCCCTATTTTTTCCAGGTAAATGATGCCTTCATTTACTACCACCTGTTCACACCCACCCGAGATGCAGGATACCGCCTGTCTATAGAGGCGATGAATTTGGTCTCGAGTTATAGATATTATTATATACAATTTTAGCAGCATACTTATATAAGGGTGACCAAATTATCCGGGAAGCTCTACTTTTTGCCCAAACATTGCGGGGACAAGATAATCCTCCTAGAATATTGCAGGCAAGTTATGGAGCTGCACGCCTTCTTTGCCCTGAAGAAGGTAATAAATATTCCATTCTTGATTACCTGTGTTAATTATTCATGCAGTTTGGCCACTACCAAAGAGGCGAATAATGAGCTTAAGAGCTATAGCCAGACAAAATTTTACTTATCGCGGAAACATTTTGATCCGCATGGAAAAATTGCTGCAGCGCTTCCCCGAGCATCAGAGCCCTACCAATATCATATAGAAGACTTCTGGGAAGATTTCCAGGATGACATGGAGGTCTGGGGGTGGAATTATGTCAGGATGACCACAAGGATGATGGAAATATTAAAGCTCTGGAGGTTCCCAGAGGACTTCTCAAATACCGGCTCCATGGTTGATCCCCAGTACAAGGCAAAGGGGATTGATAAATTGGCCCTTCCACCAGTAAACTAGGATGTCCAGGAAGGGCCCACAATTGAGGAGTTCACTTGCACCATAGTTGAACATAGCCACCTCTATTTTAAAAAGGTGTGCCCTAGGAGCATCCGCCGAGCGACCCAGCCAATACCAAAGTTAACTCTGGGGGCCAACACTTCCTCACAAAGAGTAGATAAAGGGAAAGGGGTAGACACAACTCCCACTATGTAAGAAGTCCTTATTAAAGAACAAATAAGATAATCGGTAGCAGCCTCCCAATAAATGAAGGAGAAGCTAATCACACGGCTGGCTACCCCAGTGCTTATGGCTGGACCAATTCGACCTCCATCCTCCCCTTCACTAGCAGCCTTGATGGTTAAGGCAACAGGGGTGGATCTGGCAGAGCAAGCAGTAATAAGGGATGCGGGGCCACCCTTGATTACCAAGAGAAGGAGGAGGCTTGACCTGAAGCCCAAGAGGGAGCCAAAGTTGGGAATGCCCCAGAATCCACAAGTTGAGATCCTATCCTCCGATTCCCCAGAGCTGGAAAAGGAACTAGAACCTGTCGATGTCCCAGACAACCCTCCTCCGCAATATGAGTTTGATGATGTTTTGGCAACCGACGAGTTCGGTAATCTTCAGGGGGACATCGAGCAAATGGAGGCTGAAGTCCCAGTAGAAGAGGAAGCTAAGGAATGAAGACTTGCACAGGAGTAGGAGGAACATATGGAGGAAGAGGAGATAGAGCAGGAGATCACCTCCAAAGTTCCAGAGATGCAAGATGCAGGGGCAGACCAGCAAAAGATGAGTGAACAAATGACATTTGTTGAGGGAATCGGACCTATGGGAGCAACCGTAACCTCAGCCACCATGTTCCAAGTGCCACTCCCCAGAGAAACCTTTGGGCAGGTAATAACCATGGCACAAATGTTAAATCTCGGCCCGGTACCTCCCCCATTGCCAAAGGATATACCAGGAGAAAAAGAAATCCTGGTGACAAAGGCTGAAGAATAGGAACAACAAGAGGAGGAAACCCCCAGGATAGGCAATGAAGGTCCAGACAAAGCCAAAGATACAGAGGAAAAGACAGAGGAAATAAATGTCGCTGGGGGAAATGTTCCTGACGAAGCTCAAGACAAAGAGAAAGGGGTGGGTGAGACTCACACCACTCAGAAAGAACAACAACAGGACACCGGGGAAGAACTGAAAGAACAGACTTTGGTGAACAAGCCACCCCTGTAACCTCAGTGGTTGATTGAAAGAAAAAATAGAAAAGCTCCATCCACCCCCATAGATCACCTCTCCCTAGCCAAAATGATGGCTCAGGTCCAGGGTCCAGCAAAGGCCAAGAAAGCCCGGAAGGTTCATACTCTTCAAACCGGGCCGGGAGGAGAAAAAGTTGCTGTCATTGCAACACCTCCCCCAGACGCTGATGAGGCAACTTCCAAGGCCAAAGATTATTATATCATAGAGATATCATTGGGAAAAAGAGGTAAACAGGGCGAAGTGAACCTGCTAAAGGAGGCGACCATAGCCGTGGAGGCCCGATATGAAAAGGAGGCCCAAAGGCTCAAAGCGGAAAAGGAAAAGACAACAAACCTTATGGGATTGCTTACTGAGCTGGCCCAACCTATTAGTACCATTCCTTTGGAGGCCTCCACATCTGATGCTCCATTACCCTAGAGAGACATAGACTCCCTGCGAGAAATGAAGAAGAAGGCCCAAGCGGTCGATGAGTGGGTCACTCTGCAAGTAGGAAACACCTGCCGTTTCCTAGTACCCACCCTCCTAGATTTATATGTGGCTTGACACGTTCTGCATCAGGAAAAAACTATCCTTAACATATGGGAGGGTGATATGGAAAATTATGAGGCATGGAAGGTAGAACTAGAAGAGCTCCTCAGCCTTGGGGAGGAGATGGTCTCTGAGTCTGAGATTCTGGAAGAAGAATCATTCAATTTTTGTGAGAACCTAGCACTCTAGACTTGACCTCACATTGGAGGTACTCAAGTGACTGGTAGGGGTTCTGCATGATAAAATTAATGTGGTTCAGTATTCTTCAAATATGTATAAGGCATTTGTCACAAAGGTCTCCAGAGCTGACCCATTCAACACTGATACATGCACTTCAGAGGAGTACATTTTGGGTAAGTTTGATGAATTAATGGAGTCTAGATATCAATCCCCAGAGGGACTGGATGGGACTCAAATGGTGGGGCTAACTCGCATAATCCTTAGTGGTCATGATGCGGAAAAAATGGCCGATGAGTTCAAGAGTAATGTTCTGGAGCTAGGGGAACAAATTGAGGTGGCTAAGTACCAGCGGTCTGGCCTCAGAGAGATTGACAAGGATGGAATCTCCTGCCTCCTCCAAACCTACAATGAAAACAAGCAACAATAAAGTTTCTCCGGAGGTCAGAGGAAACCCAAACATCTTGTATTCTTTATTCTTTCAGAACATAAGTTCCCAGATCCCGGAGTCCCGGATCCTAAAATTTTGTATTCTTTCAAGTGATCCATATCCCGGTCCCCGAGGCTGACCAGTCATTTTCAAGCAGTTAATAAAGATTGTTGAAGACTGTCAGAGGGTAGTTGGCTACATCGAGGAACGTTGGATCAGTAGTTGGTCTTCTGACAGATGGTCTTCTCGAGGCACCGCTTTGGATGTACACCTAGCACATTGGAGACAGGGCACCATATTTCCCATTTATGAGGCATGTAACCTGGATCCCCGGGGATCTGATTTCTTCCTTTTCTTTCCCGACTCTCTTCTCAAGGCTGATTCTTCCACTCTACCTTCTTGTCTTATTCTTCTGACAGGTCAGGCCTATTTCATCTCAAGGTCTTTTGTAGGGTGGCGCAAGTAGTACTGGCACCGGGATAATATATTTTATTGTAGTATAATGTAAAATAGGGTTAGGGTTAGGGTTAGATGAAAATGTGTATAAATAGTAAGTCCGGCCCTTTTCCAAGGGTCGGCAAAATCGATGTTTTTGCAGTCCACAGTAATAGAAGAATATTTTGATTTCAGGTTGCAGAGCTCAATTCTCCTTAGTCTTTAAGCGTTCATTAGTTAGATTCTCTTTTGGAGCCACCATTGTATCATGCACCAATGTTGGCTGGAAGAAATGTTAATGAAGAAGAGATGGTTCTTGCAATGATGTTGTTGGCATCTGGTCTTCTGAGTTAATGGTATTTTATGTTTAAATGTTCTTCATGTCTTATGCTCTAATATTGTAAGTAGATTAATGACCTCCTTTCCCTTGCTACTGACCAAATATGGACTGATGGTTGTGTATTTTTTCAGTATTTAGTCTAGTATATCAGAGCATTATTGATGTATGGGATGTTTAAAGATAACTATAAGTAGATGGGGTACTTCTAACCCTGTAGGATCTTTTTTAGTTTATTTTCTAAGTATAGAATGCTTAGAGAAACCTCACCTTGCTGAATCCCTAGAGGGAATGAGTTGAAGAAACCAACTATCCCCCTCGAAAATAGTCACATCCCCCAACCAAGCTCCGCACCGTCGTGACCCGACACCCAGGTGCTTGGAGGTCTGGGGAATCTAACTTACCCAGATAACCTTTGCAGATGAAGTTGGCCAGTAGTCCGGTACCCGGTGACAACTTATGACTGTTGGCAAACCCGGTCAGCAAAGTCTCATCAACAAGTTCATTTGTACTTCACACTTTCTTCTCTGTGATGTTGTGCTTCACTGTTCATCGGTGTCTGCAAAATTCTTTAGCTCTCCCTTAGCATGATTGATCAGGACTGTATGAAGCTTAACCTTCACCAGTTTCTCTTCAACATCTTCTATCAATTTACTCCCCCGTGTATCTGATTTCTTTGGAAATGAATTATGCTTGTCTCTTATATAGACATGATATTCCTTAATTCTTGGTTCTTGATTCTTGATTCTTGGCATGAAAAATAATCCAGCCAAATTGATTTGCGGCTTTAACTCCTGATTTATCTCGTAATTATCTTCTTTCCAACTGTATAAATCATCTTTAAATCACTTACTTAACTGTGGTCAAATAAAAAAAATAAAACAACCAGTTAAGTCTATCTCGAAGCTCTGCCAGCTAGATATTTTGTCATTTTTTGATCTCTCTGTTCTATCGGTCAATTCTACAGTTCGTCGTGGGTGACAACTGCCAGTTCTGTTGGTGCAACTTTAGTTAGCTTTGGGATCTATGTCCGTTGGGCATCATTGGATCTTTCTCATCGGGAAACACTATTTTTAGCTCCTCGGGCATCCTGTGATTCTGCTTTATCAGGCAACACTGTCTTCTGCTCGTCGGGCATCACTGTGACTTTAACTTTGTCTTTACTGATGGTGTGCACTCTGTCGGTGTTGTTTGTCACTTAGTGAATAAATGACTTTTATGCATTGCTGAAAGCATAACCTCTGCTCCATTGATTCTCTGAAGTCTTTAGCATTATGTATATGACCATACAGATGATATCAAGTTGACATAAATGACAATACAAATCATTAACTGATTTAATGTCTTGCATCATCTTCAACTTAACATTATAAAAAATTCATTCAGTTGCATGTCATCATATACATGCCTTTAGAAAAAAAAAAATATTATACCTTCTGCTCATCTATTCCTTCCTTTCCTGATTCCCCCTTGTTTTTGTCACTGATAGCTGGAGGGGTTAAGTTGTACTTATCCAAAAATTGTTTATGAAGTTATAGAACTAATGCAAATGAAGTGTCCCAACTATCTTTAACAAATTTCATAACTCCCAACTTAACTTCTAGCTCAGTAACTAGACTTACCAAACTTTCTAACTTAACTTCTAGCTCAGTAACTAGACTTACCAAACTTTCTGTAGTAGAGAGATGAGAGTCTCTCTTTACCAACTCTCTTGCAGCTGTACGTTCTTTCTCTATAACCTCTAGATGAGGTATTAGATTAGCCTGAATTGTAATCAATTTGGCTCTGATTCAGCCATCTTTAGTCATAAGCTCGGCTAACCTCGTCTGTGTATGCGTTAACTTATTGAAATGAATGGAGCTAGAGCTATCATCCATGCTCAGTGAGTTTGCAGTTGACTTCATATCCAGGTGCAATTTCTCAATTAACTGTCGATTTTCTTTTGTAAAGAATGATTCATCACATAGTCTCTTGTACAAATAAAATACCTTTTTTGCAACTTCTTCTAGAATTTCAATGAGAGAAGAAAGTTCAACCTATTTTTTAGCTATCTCGGCAGATACCTTTTCTAGTACTTTCTTCTTGAACTTTCTCTTAGACCATTGCAATAGTTTTTCATTTGCCCCAATATTATCATCAGTCACCTTTTGTACAATGTGAACTAGCTGTTCTAGTATAGGTGCTTGGTCATTTACTTCATCCATATCAAAAGCATTTACAAAATTATCTTTGATGTCATGCAGAACTTGCTTCTGCTTTTGTTCTCTCTTCATTTCTTCTTGTCTCTTCTTCCTCTTCAAAAGTTCTTGAAGGGTCTGAATCTTCTCATATGACAAACTCTCAGGATCCCATTTAGGAATCAAAATGAATTCATCTAATGTGAAATTTATCCCTGGTGACTTCTTATTTAGCTTCCTCCTTTTGGGCTCAGGTGAGCTGTCAATCGGCTTAGTTTCAATGATTTTCTTTCCTTTGTCAGTGAGCACTTCGGTTGCTGACTTCATCTTAATCAAGATTTAATGTTGGTCAGGTACATTCCCCATTTTGGGTCTAGTGGGGGTAGATGAAGTAGAGTGTGGTAGATTTACCAACACTTGTATAGCCTCTTATTCTTTAGGCTTGTCTCCAGTTCCTTCCATTTGTCTCCACTATCTAACAATGTTTGAGCAACCTCTACAATAGGTGGATTTTCAGTGTTCACCTCTTGATCTTCTGGGTTTTCTTTCTTGGCTCCTTTCTCTTCATCATTCTCTTCATCTTTCTCTTGATCAACCTCAGTAGCCTTGATAGGTGATTCGATAATTGTGTCTGCCGGCTCATCCTGATCCTCAGCATTCACATTGCTAATATTGTCCAGTGTAGTGTCAATGGGACTATCCATTGTTAAGTCTACTATTTTCTCTACGCCTATTTCTTTTGATGGTCTAGACCCTATTTTTGCTTGTTTATTGGTGGTCTTCTCAGAGGTTCCTTCATCTATTTTATTCCCTTTTGGGACTGACAACCCAAAAATATCTTTCCAAATTTAAGTACTTTGTTGTACTACTCCTTCAATATCATTCTTTAAAATCGTATAAGCTCTATGTTTACGTACAAACTTTTTCTTATATTGATCAACAAATTTTTCTTTCTGTTTCTTTGTCAAGTGTGGGATGACTCTATCCAAAGTTGCTTACCTAATTTGCCTTTCAATCATCAATGCAAATTCCCATTTACTAGATAAGAAATCATAAAGTTCTGTAGGGACATTATTACCTATCTCTATAAGTGTCAATTTGGATGTACTCATCATGTCTAATAGAGCTTCCTGTAACTTGACCTTATTCTCTATACTTTTGTTTCCATATTTGACAAATTTAAATCCAGATAACCCAGTTGAACTTCTAATGTTCTTGCATACCTCATCAATGTCTATAGGATGTTTGAATGATGCTGTAGGTATGTTTCTTGGCACATCAGTGTTTGTTTCCTCATCTTCTTCATCACTCAAGATTAGTTTCCTTTTCCTTTGTCTTTTGGTAGAAATGCTCGACACAACTTTGGTTTTGACTTGTTTCTTTTTTCCTGAGCTGCTCTCGGTAGCATTCTTCCTTGTGTATATGGATGTTCTCACCACAGGAGGTGAAATAGCTGATGCCCTGGTCCTTGGTCTATTTGTAGTAGGAAGGGTAGCCTAAGGTTTAACTTTTCTTACTTTGATTGCCTTGGAAACCATTGGTTGTTTCCCTTTCCCCTTAACAACTACCTCTTCAGACTCAATTTCTTCTTCTTCTTCACTAGATATGTCCTCTCCTTGTCTAGTAGTTAAGCCTAGAGAAGCATCCTCTGCTTCCTCATCACTTGCAATGCCAACCATATTTTTCAGATTCTTGACAATATTTTTCCTCTTCCTTTCCGTGGTGCCAACCTTTAGGTTCATAGAAATTTTTGCCTTGGATTCTTCATAATTACCAAAACGTTTAACAATATTTTCAATTTCCTCTGCTAGTAAAGCTGAACTATGGTTGGAGATGTTTCATCCATATTTACTTCATAAGGTAATGGCCTTAACCATGATACCCTAGGTACTATAGCCTGAACATCAGTGTAATCTGTGTCTACAAGAAAGCACACATCCTCATAATGTTGTTCTAGTAATGAACTAGGAATTTTTCTTCTCAGTCTCATACTTTTCTTGAACTCCACAAAGTATGTTCCCATTACATTATCAAAATTATCACCTAACTATTGAATCAGTACATTTATCTGTTGGGTGACAGGTCTATCTATTTTCCATACTATGTCTCCAAAGGTAGGAAAAGTCTTCTGAACATAGAAAAATATTCATACAAGAAAGGATCCAAACTTACACACAAAATTCTTCACTTTTCTGATTGATGCAAGGTTCTCAAAAATATATGTTAGTTGTAGCTTAGCCACGTTGTATGTGTGATCCTTCTTGATGATTTTCCATGCTTGGTCTACTGCAATGCAAGGAACAATGTCTAGTCAGATCGACTGATAGAACTTGTGAGCTATAACCCTTACTGTAAAATCAAGTTCAAGTTTTTGATGGTGGAGATTGTCATTCCTCTCTTGTTCCAGACGGCTTTAGTGACCTTCTCTATGTCTTCTTTACTCTGGCATTTCATGGTCCTTTTCCCATTGATACTAGGGTAACCAGTTACACAACGTATGAAATCCTTGGTAATCTTTACTGGTCCATTCTCCAACTAAATGCTCATATCATGTACCCTACTAAGAATTTTTTTGATCCATTCTTCCCTAAAATTCCTCAGAAACTCTAGGGCTTGAGTTAACCCTTCCTCGGCTAGATGATTGTGTTTAGGTTTTAGGACTCCATCTATACATAGTTTCCTATAGGATTCCCTCAACTCGTGGTCTCCAAATTCACTACTTTTACACATGTAACATGCCCTAATGTCATGAATCATAAGTACCTTCAGAGGGATCGAAGATAGGGCTCCAATCAGATCACCTTTGATAGCATTCTCCGAAATGGCTTGAAAGTTGGGAGTCACATTGGTGTCGCTCGTCACCAATTGAACTTCCCTCAATTTCTTCTCCATTCCCTTAACTGGTGCAAATGAACTAGAAGCCATGATTTCAAGATAAAAGGGTTTTAAAGATTAAATAGAGTACCTTGGAAACTATCAAAGTTCACACTTTTGCTGAGTGGTTGACGACACACTGTATAATTCTTCAAAAATATCTACTCAAATCAAGTTCGCCAATGCTTCAACACTTCAAGAAATCTCAAATTGCAAGGTGAAATAAATCGTGAATGGTTCATTCCTTTATAGGCTTTGAGGTAGCTTTGCAATAAGTGTTTTGTCCTTTAGAGTTAGTGCAAACCAGTTGTCCTCGGCTGACTCTGACAATCTCTCAGTCGTAACCCAAATTAGCTCGACACATATTCTGATGAGCTCAGTCTCAATATAATACTAATGCTCCGCACCTCTAGTGTTTAAGTGACTTTTCTCGGTACTTTGTCTTTAAAATATGTCATGATGTATCTTATCATATACAGATATGGACTTTGGCATAGTATATGTTAGGAACTGATGTAAGATATGAAATTTAAATACAGTTCCTTACATACCTCTTCTTCTTAGTTTGAGATGGTGTGATCACCTGATCCATTGGATTGGGTGACCTCGGCTTCAGTAGTTTCACTGCTACTCGATTTTGTTTTCCTTACCCATATCTGGTTCATCTATGCTCTAATTTCCTCAATAGTAGGAGCAAGTACTCTTGTCTTGCACTCTCTCTTAGTATGACAAATTTTCAAACAACTAAAACAAACTAGGTTTCCATTCATCCAACTCTTAGATCTTCCTCTAAAATGTGTCTTTATGCAGTCTTCAGGTGCATGTCCATACTCTTCATAGTAATGACAACTTTTCCTTGTGTTATAATCCCAATTGTAAGTGTTTCCTTTTCTTGGTGCTTTAGCTTATGTCTTTGATGTCCATTGTTTTTTAGCATTTGATCTACAATCTTGTGCCTTATGTCCAAATTTTTCATAGTTGTAACAATATCCATTGATTCTTGATGTGGAAGGTACATCATTTGCCTTGGCCCAACATTCATGTGCTTTATATACAAACTTCTTACAGTTAAAGAAATAACCATTGAACTTGGGTTTAGGATTGGACTTACCATTATTTCTTCTTAAAATGTTTGTTGTATGTCCTGATTTTCCACAGTGATGGAATATAGGTTTGTTATTCTTTGACTTTGCATTCCTCTTTTTGCTAGTCTTAGATGATTCTCCTTTCTTAGTAGACGTCTTTTGTTCAGTGTGACCTAATCCAGAAGAATATTTTGATCTCCTTGATGCTTCCATCAAGTTCTCAAAATGAGTCAAAGATTCATTAGGTTTATTCAACCTTTCATTTAGTTCTTTCTCAGATCTCAATTCATCCTTCAATTGACTATTCTCAGATCTTAGATTCATTATTTCCATGTCTTTCCTACTGATCTCTTGATTCACAAGTAGCAGTTGATTTTCCATGTCAACCTGATTGTTTGCCATCATTTTTACATCATGTGTGCTTTCTTCAAGTCTGACATTCATCATTGTTTTATCTTCTTCAGCTATAGCTTTGTCATCTTCAGCTTTCTTCTTTTGTTCCACTACTTCACATAGTCTTACTGTCTGCATTTCTTATTCTCTTTTCAGGTTCCTGACTTCTTCACATAGTGCATTGTTCCTTTCCAATAGATCTGCAATTTCTGCATCGCTCTCATTAGAATCTCCATTCTGAAATAGATTTGCAGTGTCTTCTTCCTGATAATGAGTATCATTCATTTGTTTGGCCAAATCTTTCCTAGATGTCAATGACTTCTTCAATTTCTGTCTAGTTGTCTCAAGCTGATGTAAAGCTAGCTAAATTTCAATCTTCTGATTCTCAATGACTTTACCCAATCTGTAAATCTCCATCTCCAAATCTGTACTCTCAAGTTGACTAAAACTTCTTATAGGAGAACTTAGCTCTGATACCAATTGTTGGAAATAAAATAATGGGAAAGCAAGATACTAAGAGGGGGGGGGTGAATTAGATCTTGAACTTTAATCACTTTAAAACAAACTGATCCACAAACATATAAATATGTAATTGATCTAACATCTAGTAGCATCCATGATAGTAAATGAATAACACAATATGCAGAATTTGATAACCTAGAAACCCAAATCGGTAAAACTGGGGTGGGGATGACACCCACAAATTCTTCACTACTACAACAATAAAGTGTGCCTGTTAGGGCTACAAAATTTTGGTTACAATATGCAATATACCTGGTTAAAGGTCTTCCCAGTAAAGAGATTTAGATCATTAGAGTCTACCTTGTGAAAGGATTTCAACTTACAGTAAAGTAAGCACTCTGCTAAGAGATTTAGAAAGGTCTACTAGAACCACTTTGTTAAGAGATTTCACCTGATACACTTGTTAGAATGTCTCAAGTACCGATCCTTCTATGTGCACTTGATGCTGATAACGAATCTCCTCTTTACAATGTCTTTTCTGATCTTATAATCTGATATGTCTTTACTCTTCTGTTCATTGCTATGTCACTCTTCAAGATCTATGCTTCCTACACAAGATAACCCTCTACACATCTCTAATAAATGCACACCCTTCTTCTCTCAATATAAAATTAGGGTAAGAAGCAATCTTATATATCTTTATGAATCTGGCAACAAGATTTAGATCAACGATCAAGATCTAATACTTATACCTCCAAGGCATTCAAATTTTCTGATTGGCTTCATGCCATGCATAGGATAAAAAAATTAAATGCATAATTAACTTTGTAGAGAATATTAAATGCTCACATATGTCAGTCCAAAACTCTCATAAGTTGGCCAAAACATTTTACCTTAAAGTTTGTGACATTTTTGACAAGTACGTCAAAACTGTCTTGCTCTGCACTTAAGTTTCCTATTGCTCAACACAGACTTGCCGGGTATCTCAACGTCTATGATTTGTTGTGCTTGGTAATGAATTTTTGCGTGGCTCGGCCTATACTATTTTAGGTCGGCCGCAGTGGTAGCAGACCAAAACTGCCTAAATAAATGACTAAGTGTGGACACTAAATAATCAACAAAAACTTAGAGATTAACAACAGTTTCTATAGAATGTATTGAATTATACATGTCTATCCATGTCACTGTGTAGGATCCTCGTCAAAGGGGTTAAATTTCTTTCATATGTAAATCATTTATCTTGAGTTAGTTAAAAATTACATGATATGTATGCTACAAATTACATAGAACACAACATGAACAATATGCATACATCATAATTATTGTATATTTTTAATTTGTCACCTCTACTTTATGTGTGCTAGCTATGCAAGATCCTCAACAAAAGGGGCAACGATGTGTGCAGTCCTTTGCCTATTTCCACAAAGGGTGGCAATCATGCACAAAAATATATTATAAGTAATCAACACAAACAATTGAGCATCATAACACATATTTGAAACATGTGTATCATAAATCACCTATGTTGTCATCATTAGAATTGAACACAATGAATTAATTATACCATGGTCTCAAACTTCAACACAAAATAAATTAATCATGAAAATATATAAGTTAAACAAATTTATATGAATAAATCAATACCTCATACACTTCATTGATCATACCTTATATATTTCATTAATCACGTCATTGATCATCTTCTTCATCTATCTCATCATCATGACCATCGTCACCATGACCATCGTCATCATCATCATCATCATCATCATCATCATCATCATCATCATCATCATCATCATCATCATCATCACCACCACCACCATGATCATGATCATCACCATCATCACCATCATCATCATCAACATCATCGCTAGCATCATCATCATCTACTTCATCTTGTACTTCTTCAATATCTTCTTCTTCCATCACATTATACTTTATCTGTCTTCCTCTTGGATCATGTCTAAGAAAAAATGACTAACCCAGTTTATGTGGAATGCCAAAGAAAAATACCTTCTCACATTAGCTTGGAAGAACATAGGGCTCATCCCCTACTGGCTACAACAATATTGTATTAATCATTTGAAATCTATTGTCATGACCAATAATAGTTCTTTCAAGATCATTTTGATTTAGCTGTAGCCTATACCATTTGATGATGAATAGAACTAATTTGAAGGAATTAAAGTCATACTCAAGTATATCATCCAAGATGCCATAGTATCAATTTTCAGACTCTCGAGGATGTAAGTCATTTCTAGAAGAAATATTAGTGACCTTAAAGAATGCACTTATCCCAGAATAACATGTTTTCTTCATGTCATCCAATGTTTTGATGCTAAATTTATGGTCATGGTAGAACATAGCTTTGTGGGGCTTGACCTGCAATTTTTCTAACATGTCAAAATTATTTGCATCGATCTGTGAGTTGATATTAAACATATGGGTCATCATAAATAACCTTATACATACCTTTCTACCTCTTAAACCATATCCTAAATCAATTACCATTGGCATAACATTGGAATCTCTATTATGATGATCTTCTTTAACTATTGAAGAAACACCTTCCCATGTTAATGAGCGACCATTTTGTTAAGATCATTCAATCCATACCATCATCCAATCAAGATTGTTTACAATATAGAAATGTAGTGCATCTCACTCATGGGCAACTATATAAAATAAATAGACCACTTAGAAATAAATTATATTGAATATTTATAATAATTATTTAACTACAATAACATCATACAATTACCTCTCACTTTCTTCAATCTACATTTCCCTATCAAGTACTCCCCTTTGAATTTTTTAATGGATTTGAGATCCCAAATGCGATCTACATGGATATTTGCTGCAAACTAGGGAAGATATTCACTAATGTACACCATGGTCTTGTATACCATATATCCCTCCACCATAGAACCCTTAGGATGTGCTCTTTGTCAAACCAAGCCCTTCAAAACTTTCAAGTTCCTCTCAACCATCCACATTGACCTAGTTGGTACAGGTCCACATAATTCAATCTCCTCAACTTGATGTATGAGGTAGTGTTCTCGTGCATTAAAAAGAGTTGAAGGTAGATACTTTTTCATTTCACACATAAGCTAAAGAATTTTTCTCTTCCAATGTTTTATATTTTTTTATCAATTCCTTTAGATGACAACCGCCTAGAATAGATTCAATAGGCAAAAACATATAAACGAGACTTTACAAAAAATATATAATAAATTACTGAAAAAGTAAAGCAAGACGCAAATATAATATCTATATAACAAATATAAGAAATAGCACTTCTAACCTCGTGTATTTCCTAATATCATATATAACTTATTTGACACTATTGTCGATGTGGTGTGGGAGAGATAGAGGTAGAACGTACTACAATAATTATAAAATAATATTTTTAATATATTATAGAATAATACAATGAAAGTTACATGAAGTTTTCCAAATATATTGTAAATAGAGAATAACATGATTTACCTTGATGAAGGTATGCCAATCATGCATTTTCAACCCCAACCCAAAATCACCTTTCTTTGATATGAGACTGCTTATGTTTGCAGCAAATCATAAGGGAAATTTAGTTTTTTGTATGGCTTCTCTTATGACATCACTTTGTTGTTGTGTTAATAACCAAGGAAGACACTCGTATTAATCTGGTCTCCATTTTTATTTGATTTAGTGAAAAAATTCAATGCATGATTGGATTCATGATTGTCATTATAAATTTTAACCTTTTTTTCTTTGTCACGCCTTCCATCCAATATTTTCCATAGTGTCTATGTTACATTCTTTCCAATATGCATAGCATCAAACAAATTCATGATTGGGAGGTGCTCATAGTACGACGACCTACTAAATCTTCTAGGATAGTTTTTTAGTCCTTTTGGAAGTTGGTCATCAATGCCTTGATGACTTTCACAAACATCAATTACATCATTAGTAAACAAAAGACAATATCTAAGTATAAATTTTAAATAAAAAACATTAGATGCAATGACATTACCTCGATGATTTATTTGATTATATTCCAAATTTAATAGGTGAGGTGTCATTCTTCATGTCTTTGATTATGTCTTTTCTTTCCTATTGAAAAGATATTTTTCAGTAATTTGATACTTATTATTTTTGTTGAGAAACTGCCTATGCTCATCGAACACCTGCTTTCCTAAACTTTTTGAATGATGAGATTTCATCTTTGGACCACAAACTGAACATGCAAATTTTTTCTTTGTTTGAATACCTACAATTATCATGCATAAATTAAACATACAACGAAAATGTGTTAGCACTATAACATACCACAAATATTTGTTAACCGTTTTGCATACCGCAAAAATGTGTTAGCCTAGGGGCATCATGTATTATCCATACAAGAAATGTATGGAATTGAAATTTTCTTTGTCCTATTGGGCTAGAGATGTCATACATAGTGAACCCATTCCATAACTCTAACAACTTGTTAATAAGGGGCTCAATATATACATTCATATCTTTCACTTGGTACTTACCTATTCAAATGGACAAAACCATTAGATAATTATTATGACCATTTTGATGCGGTGTTTATAAATTAATTTAGATGAATATTAAATGAAAAAATACATGGTACAATCATTTCCAATATTAGGTGCTCCCTCTTTATGAACATCCAACGAGGAATGCAATTTTTAATAACAAAAATAGGCCAGACTGAGTAAACTGATCGCATCTCTCCAAATGGATTGAAACCATTTGCTTCCAATGAAAGATTGAGATTATGAGGTTATTATTTAAAGAGTGGCCAAGTATCTTCTATGTCCTTAAATATAGAACCATCTACAAGTATTCACATACTGTCATCTTGACTTCTATTGCATGCATGGTAATCCGTAAGTTGTGCCAAGTTAGTGCACATGAATAATCATAGCAGACATGGAATAATTGGAATGTATTGAAGAACCTTGTGAGGCACCCTTTTTGTTGATTGATCTAATCGATATATACTAATGTGATAATTTGGGAATTCTGTTACAAATTCATGTAGTTTATGATATATAATATGATCATTGGGACATGCATGCATTGTTTGATACTCCATTCCAATATCTTTCATAATGGAAGATAATTATCAGTACGAGCGAGGTAGAATTTTTGACGGTGGTAACAAACACTCACCTATCAACCTATGGAAAAATAAAATTTGTTAATATAAATAATATTAATCATATGCTAAAATAGAAGATGAAAAAAATGAAATACCTTAGCATACGTGAGATTGCTACATTTGATAAGCCATTCATAACCTTGAAGTTCACCAACAAAAATACAACAGAGAGAAGAGTTATTTGGGAGCCTTGGTATAGGGGCTCGTATGCCTTTTCAAGTACATGTATATCATGGTTATCTTCATCATCATGATCAGATGTCCTAGTATCACAATCTTCATCATCTTGATCAGCTGCGCCAGTACCATCTTCTTCAATCGTGTTCTCTGGCAGATGATCAGTTGCACCAATACCAACATCAATAAAAAGATCTTCAATTGTGTTCTCTTCCGAAGGATCATCTTATTCCATGGGAGAATTACCTTTTGCTTCGATATTCACACCTCCATATTCCCCCAGTTGGAATCCACATTCACTAATGGACAAAAATTGTTTTCCCCCTCAATGTGACCATGTTTCCTACAATGTATCTCAGTTGTGGTGATTATAAGTCTTTGATTATTTAAGCCTTATAATTTTTGCAGAGACAATAACATTTTCCATCACCTTTTCTTTTGAATTGAGACCACAATCTTGCAATTGTCTCTTTATTCTATTATGGGTTCATATTGTCAGGTGTGGTCTTTCTTGGCACTAGAAGAGTAAGAGTAAGAGTAAGAGTTAAATTTGTCTTGGCACTAGAAGTGTTAGAAAATGAATAAAGATAGGATTGAACAAAATAAAATCTGATAGAAAATGCCAGATTGAGTAGAGTATATGCAAGAAAACAATCAAGACACAAATTGATGCTGCAATTTCTTTAACAATTCAAATGTCTCAAGTAGAAAATATTCTCAATGGAATTTCTTTAATAACATAAATATACAAATAGGAGATTGGATTTGATCACCCTTCACCTGTGCATATACAACCTTCACCTGTGGAGATTGGCCGATGTTAGATTGCCTAAAACATTTGCAAATTAACTTTCAAATAGGATTTTATATTGAAAGCTTGAATATTAGGTTAAATCAAAAAATGCTAATAAATGAAAATCCCCCTCTCTAATAAATTAAAATAAATAAAAGTCCCCCTCTCTCCAAATCAAAGGAACACCACCTTAAAATATATCTTATTACACTTTAAAGCTAGAGTTTTATTTCGTAATAACAAATAAATAATAGGAAAAAACATGATAAAACAAGATAATCTGAGAAGAAAGAAAAAGATGGTGCATCATGGTATTCATTTTCCCTTTAAATCAATATCAAAAAAAATACTAATGATAATAATTGAAAAATGTTTAAAATGTCAAGACAAATTTTTTTTAAGCATTTATTCATACATGTGGCAAGTGAGCATAGTTTTGTCTAGTTACATGGTACCATTGATATATTGTTTTAATGTAACTGAATAGATGAACCTGTAAATGTTTATGGTTATATTGGAGTAATATCCTCATCCAATGCAATAGAAAACTCATGATGGTTCCACCTGAATTAGCATGAATGATTTGAATTTTGAATTTCTATCTCCAATAACTTGGACTAAAGGAGAAGTGTTAGATGCTAAAACCCAAGATATTTCAAATATAATTATTGACATGTAAAGATTCTTAGCTCTATCATATGAAATGTGACCACTAACGCAATAAATATTCAAATTCCACCATCTAGGATCACAAAATGGAAGGACCACAGACAATTGGAAATACCCACCTTGGACCTTTTACTATGTCCACACTACACACGACCATTGTTGGCATGTGTGCAACTGAACAATTAGTCAATGTGACACTAAATATTTTCTAAAGTTGAAAGAAAGAATGAAGCAAAAGGATATAAACAATAGAAACATACCTCATCACCAAAGGCCTAATGCATCAAATATTTGAAATAATCCATCATCTAAGGCTTAGAGAAATGAGAGTAAATGAATACTTTGGTATCCAATATTACATATATACATAAAATCTCCATGATTAATTCTCTTGTAATATACATTGGCCAACACTTGACCCAATAAGCATAAATAAACAAAACCTCAAAATATAATATTTAATATTTCATACATTCTTTAATTCTTAATATGAATTTTTATCTACTATCTAGGATCTCACAGCGATCTCTACCTTGACAATTCATTGAACAAAAAACTATTTTTGAGGTGTATGACTATAAAAGACTATATTCGCTGCTAGAAATAAAGGTCAATGTGTCAGCATTGGAAAGTCATCATGATGGTTTTCTAGTTCAATTAAAAATGGTTTAGTAACTAGGTGGCATACACTATTGCAGTGACCGATCAACTAAAATTCAACTGAGTAGGACCATCACCCAATTTCATAAACATAGTAGGGCCACATTGCTTAGAAATATCAAAAGATAATGGTGAGGGAACTCCTCAAATTGATGCATGTTTCCTATGATGGGCCAAGATAAGGGTCCATAGGTAATCTATAAGCCTTTGAATTCCTCTTCTTTCACCCCAATATTTTGTACAGAAACATGATGCAGAGCATCTTGCACAAACCATAAATTATCAAGGGCACTACTGACCCCAGGTCTTTAACCTGATTCTATTAAGATCAATTTTCTCTTTGCAACTCCCTAAATCAAATTACTACATAATGCACCTTAATACGACTCTTTGCACTCCTGACAACTCAAATAAATCATAAATATTTCCTCTATCAAATCTGATACAAATTAGGCTCTAAGATCTATTATGCCTACACTAACAAATAACTGATCTCATTCTCTCAAAACACCATTGAAATACTTCTAGACCACAAACACAACATTGATAAACTCAATACAAGCCGTAGATGACATTGAATAGTCATTATAAACCTAGTTTGAGAGAGAGGGTTATTTTCATTTTCAATCACAACATTAATTATCATTTTCTAACGATCAATCACAATAGTAATTATAATTTGATAAAATGTGATTTTCTAATCATCAATCACAACAATAATTATCATTAAAGTTCACCCCATTCAACACACATTTTCCTGAAGAATGTGGAAATTATAGCTCTTCTCTAACACCATGATTTCATGGAACGATCTTATGACTCATTGATAATGCAGGTCATAGTTCTAATAGCTCAATATCACAGTCATTTTTATGGAACCAATCAAGATGGAAGGAAACATAGGGATCAAAGGTACTAAGATCTTACGAGCCATAGCTAGCAGACAAAAGTCATAAAGACTGTTACAATGGGTAGCGTATATGATAGTCCAATGGAAAGAGAGACACAAAAGGACAAATAAAAAAGGCACTACCACACATGATAGTGATGCCAAGGAAATTTTTTAGAGTATAAATGATAAATTTAAATGACATGAAGATAGAGATTATTAAGTGGAGTTGTACAATTGGTTTTATGACTACTCAAAGCCTTTTCCACATGCTTAAAACCTCCTCAATTTTAGTTAATGTTGGTGTGAATATGATTATTTAAATACTTAAGTTTACTTGGTCCTACAAGGTATTATAGATTTTCCTTACAATGAGGTCATATCTCATTAATTAAATTATAGTCACTTACCATTTAAAATTAATACTATGGATAGTGCATTTAATTTTTGTTGTAGGTTGTTAGTTCATACCTCATCACACCTTTGTTATACATACAAGGTGTTTGTATATTGTACTTACCTCAATACCTCATATCTCAATTTCATTACTCACTCATTGGTGAACTTGCATCTGTGTTGTTTCTCTCTATGGTGTGAAGGTTTATTGGCTTGTAGGCTATTGTTCTTGGGTGACACCAACAATTAACACATCAAACAACAGTTTGAAGCCTTTTTGAATCAGTTTGGGGCAGTTGCGAGGGTCTTTAATGATCATTTTTAGTTTGATCCAACCCTAGGCAGTATCAATTCAACAAGGGCATATAAAAGCTACATTCCCTACCATTTTGGGAAGCTAGTAGGGTAGTTTGGCAAGGTGGAGCAAGAATATGGGAAAAAAGAGTACATGGAGAGAAGTTGTGGGGAGCTTTTGACTCAGTTCTAGTAGTTGGAAACCATTTCCAAGCATCTAGCAACACCTACAACTAGTGAGGCAAGAAAAATCTCTTCATCTATTGAACATGTTGCAAGCATTAATGACATCATTGCACATTATATAGAGATTATTAGGACTAAGTTGCAATTATTTCTTGCATTTACAGGAAAAAAATTGTACCTTTTGGAAGTTCTTTTAGCTAAAGATATTCTATTGTGACACACAAACTAGTCTTAAGGACTAAAATCTGTAGGTGCCTATTGAAAACAATATTAAAGAAATTTCATATTGTGTACTATTGTTAATAAATCTAAATATCAATATAAGCTCAATATTGTCATTTTTCAAGAGTGTTATTTTAAGTGCAATTGTTAATTGATTTTCATTTATGTCATTTTTTGTCAAATCCTTAAATTAATGTTTAATTTTCAGCACTTTAAAAAATGAAAAATGCACAATTTATGTGGATAGTAGCTCATGTTATAGTTGATACAACCATTAGTTGTGAAAAATACTTATCTTTTCCTTATAAAACTTTCAAGTACTCACACCTTTCTACAAAACATTGACACATGAGAAAGAAAAAAAACATTGAAATTGGGAATTAACAATTGAACTATTGAGAATTTGTATGTAATGCAGTGGCATAGGCTTCAAAAAAACCTACTGCATCACCTATTTTAAATTTAAATTTTATTAGTGGCATGCTCATTGGGACTTTTTGGACTTTAGGGTTTCGATGTCTTGATTTCATGTCTTGGGTTAAAGGAGATTAATACAAATAATCAATGGGGAAAATCATCAACAGTTGGCTTTTGTCTATTATGTTGATCCTGGGCTAGCTAAGCGAGTTGAATCATAACTAGTGAATGCACCAAAAATATAGGTCAAGGCTTCTTTAGTGCCTAAGGTAGAACCTATCATGGATAGACCAATGAAACCTACCTATAGTTGCAAATCATGCCTGGAAATTGAGTATAACCTGTAGACCATGAGTGAAAACTCTTGATCCCCTACTATCTATAAGGGTATTCATTGGAGATCCAGTATATATCTAGCATTGGTTGACCTTGTTTACAAAAAACAAAGAAGTACCATTAGAAAAGGTAGAGATAGCAAAGGCATCTGAGAAAGCAATAGTGGACCTTTAGAATAGTAGGGAAACACCATAGAAGGTAGGTGAGGCAATAGTTCTTAAAGTTGACTTCCCACCATCTGCGCACGTCCAATCAGAGAGTTACCAATGAAGATTATCAAACAAGTTATTGTTTTTCCAAACCAAAAAATAATTTTAGAACAACACCTTCCATGAACTACCAAGTGCTCTAGGCACACTACAAATCTATCTTGGAAACCATAGCACTAAGAATGTAATTTCATGTCCTCTAGAGTTTTTAAGGGAACATACTAGTATTCGAACATACCATTATTTGGATGACGCACAATGCTCAAAACCTTCCTCGCACCCACGATATAGCTAAGACATAATGAAGTGAGTTTGATCACTTTTCTTTTATTGTTTATATATTGATTTGGTCCAAATTTCTATGATAAACTTAGCCGACGTCAAAATTGTGACCTTTCCAGGACATAAAAAAAGTAAACATCACAAGCCAAAATGACCTTGGTAAAAAATGAAGGTAAAAAATAAGGCCCAAATGTATTAGTGCTAGGAGTCTCCTTGGCCAAGCCATGAGTTGGTTCACTAATATTGAACCAGTGATTCAAACCTTTAATCAACTCCTCCAGTAATTCATACAACACTACTCATAAAATAGCCAAGACACAATCACCATTCTTGATCTCTGCAGTACCAAACAATGCACGGGTGAGCCCATAATCACATTCCTCTAGAGGTGGAGAAGCAATTTTTCTAGATGCCTATGAAAAATTCCCGAGACTGAAAAATAGATATCTTTATCATCACCTTGGAGACTGAAATAATTTTTTTAATCCAAATGCAAACCCACCCTACTTTTGAAAAGTTTTTGGAAACTTCTATCTAAGTAGAGGATGTCCTTGCGAGAAAAGGTAAGCTCACATTGAAAAATATGGAAAAGCATCAAACAAATCTAATAACAAGGACAAGAAAAAATATTGGAACAAAACCAAGGATGTGGTCAGTGATGGAGTAGTCAAGAATACAAATGGCAAGCCAAAGGAACCCCCTTTCAATATTTCTATTAGTATTAAAGTTGCTAAGTCTAGCACTAATTGCTCATCTAATCCAAGTACTCATTAAGAATCTAGCAAAGAAATGATACCTTGGATACCTAGACCCAAGTGCAATTTCACTCCTCTTGGATAACCACTTGAAGCATCATCAAAAAATCTCCTAGATAACAAAATATTCACGCTACCTCATAGTTAAAAATTGTGGGAACCTAACCCTAAACCTAAATGGTGTAATGATAACCACTATTGTGATTATTATCGAAACAAAGGTCACAAAACAAATGAATGCATGTAGATGAAACATGTGATCCATGATCCTATCAATAATGAAACCATTACTGTTGATGGCTATCAAGTCAACATTGATCACAAAGCATACAAAGAACCTTTTCTGAAGTAAAATAAGGGAGATTCATCCAATTCCAAGGAGAACAAAAAAGCTAGCTACAACTATTCCAACATTGACAATGTTATCAACATGATCGATTCTTCTCAATGATTTGTCAACGTCATCATAATCAATGACAAAAAGAAATCAAAATCATCCAACACTGTGACTCAAGGAAAAAATAAGGTCACTCTCCAAGGGGTAGGGTAATCTTGCTCTCTTAAACAATTATCTACTCAAGCATCCAAATCAGACACTACCAATAAATCAACAACATCATATTCTTTGAATAGTTATAGTCAAATGGGCACTTTGCAACACACTTTAGCACAAATATTTATCTTTGAGTTACTCAAGATCTCACCAGAGTACAAAGAGAATCTTGAAAAAGTGTTATTAACTGTGAATATACCTTAAGACCTAGATGTTAATAAAATCCAATCCATGGTTGACGACATAGCATCTCCACATTATGTGTCTTTCGATGAGGAAGATAAAAAGTCCTTGAATCATCCTCATAACCAAACTTTTCACATTTAAGTCCTTTTTCACAAACACCGAGTCAAATGTATCTTGATAGATGGAGGTTCTGGTTTAAATATTTTTACATTCAACCTCATCAAATATCTAGGCTTCTCAGAACAAGTTATTGATCCTCGAAGAAATATAACAATAAAAGCATATGATGAAGAGGAAAGATCATCTAAAGGCATGGTTGTTCTACCTATCCGAGTTGGACCAATCGAGAAAGATGTAAGTTGTCAAGTATTAGATTTACCCTTAGCATACAACATTTTATTTGGTAGGCCTTGGATCCATGATATGCAAGTGTTTCTATCAACATATCATCAATGTGTGAAGTTTCCACATCATGGGGTAGAAGTGACTATATGTGTATATTCTTGTTACTCTTATAGTAACCTAAAGAAAGCTGACAGTATGGTTCTCCACAAAAAATATGCTTTAAAATGTCAAGAAGAAGAAAACAATAGAAAAGTTTTGATGAATGATCTTGAAAAGTAACTAAACATCAAGGATACTAGACTGGGAGAGTATACTTTTAGCTCACTACCATTGTCAATAGATCTTCTTGCATCCCCCAAATCTTTTGGGAAGTTGTCATCCCCATCTAAACCTTCTAGTTCTAATATATTAGCTATACATGAGGGAACATAAAGGTGAAAGAAAAAAAGTCTCTTCCTGAAAAAAATAAAGAGAAATTAGTTCTCCAATGGCTTTACAAAGGTGAGGAACATAATATAAAAGTAAAGAATATATATTTCCCCTCAAAAGTATGGAAAATGATATAAGTTGATGCAAAAAATTTGATACATAGGAAGTAGACCCCTACAAAAAGGAAAAGGACTGCTAGAGCCCATACATACAAAATTTCAAAGTTCTAAATATAGAATGGGTTTGGGGTACCATAAATAGAAGTATAAACCCTCATCCAAAGATTATCCTTTCTTTCATAGAGCTAGGATTCTAATAATGAAGAAGAAGAAAAGATCATACCCCTTTCCTATGAAAGATTACTCCACATATAAACATAAAACCTAGAGTATCAAGGAGATCCCTAATTATTACAATCAAAAGTAAGTCAGTCTGGTCTAAAAGAGGAGACATTACAAGAAGCTTCCTTCGAGGATGGACACCAACACGATCATGAACTAGAACATGAACAAACAACTGTATTGGTAAGAAATGAATCATTGGATCAGGAAAAAGAAGATCAAAATGAACCAAGAGAAAGATACCCTAACTAGGGGCAATTGGTAACTTTGACCCATGTTCTTGACTTACATCATCATATGAACATGATGAAAAGGATGGAATTCCTTGGTTCCTGTGAAGACAACTCATTAAAGAAAGAAGGAAAAGAGAACCCCATGAATATAGCACAATATTTGGGTAGGTTTGATGATAGCCAAATTGGCTCACACGAGTATGAGTGTGATGAACTTTATGATGCTATAGTATATATTGAAATTGATGTTATCCACAAGTATGCACCCACCTATGAAAGGGGAGAAAGTTGTAATTCTTAAGGAGAAAGCTCTAATATCCAAGATAATCAAGGAGGAAGCTCTGATGCTCAAAGTGAACAAGAAGATGAATCAAGTTCTTATCAAATCATGAACCATTCTCCAAACATCCACTGGAACCATAGAACCAATATTGATACATGATTTAAATGAGTATCATGAATTGAGATAGTACCTCTATAAGTCACCCTTGATCAAATGGTTGTATGGGGTGAAGGTAAAAATTATAGTGTTAGGTAAAACATGTTAGGTTTTCAATATACTAACAATGACTCTTCTAGAAATCTTAGGATGCTTTGTGGTCTTAATAATGATTTGAAGGATACTGTCACAAATCTTACCTTGATGTTCATGAATGATAATCATAATGCAGTGCTATCTCTAAAATCCAACAAACTTCTATTGTTGGTACATTTAGAGCCAATAAATATGTTTTCCTTCTTGAGTGACTATACCTTATCCTACTACCTAAACTGAACCCATCCCTTCTTTCACTAATGAAATGAGCATGAACATGGAAGAGGGGGATATCAAGCATCTCAGTCTAAAAAGAAAAATTAAAAATAAAAGTAGGCTTGATGGTGAAAACCACTTAGTGGTAGTATCAGACCCAAAAATAGTAAAAATAAATGATGTATCTGATGGTGATAACCTCTTAGAGGCACCATAGGATGGGAAACTTGATATCCTCTTGAACCATCTACAAGATCGATTGTCAGTGTCGATTGAACCAACAAAGTCAGTGAACATTAGAATAGAGCAAACTCCACATATTGTGTATGTAGCTCAATCATTGTCAAAAGAGGAATTGAAAGAGTTAACTAATTTATTCATAGAGAAAAAAATCAACTTTGCATGGAACTATTTTGATAAGCTGGATCTGGATCCTTACCTCATTATGCATTACCTTTCTATCGCACCTGGAGTAAATTTGGTCAAGAAAAAACTTCACAAGATGCATCCCATGTGGCACTACTTGTCAAGGTTGAATTGGAAAAATTACTTAAAGCATGATTTATTTGGGTTATTGATTATGAAGAATGGATATTTAACATAGTACCTATGTCTAAACCAGATAAATCAATTTGTGTGTACACTGACTTCAAAGATTTAAATAAGGTATGTACCAAGGATGATTTTCCGCTGCCTAACATTAATATGATCATGGAATTTATAATAGGATATGAGATGTACTCTATTATGGATGGATTTTATAGATATAAACAAATCAAAATTACACCTGAAAATCAAGAGAAAACAAATTTTACCTGTGCATGGGGTACCTTTCACTGGAATGTCATGCAATTTGGCTGAGAGAACACTAGTGCTACTTATCAGAGAGCCATGGATACCATATTTCATGACATGATGCATAAGAATGAAGAGGCATATGTTGATGATATATTAGATAAATAAAAAGGAGCACGCAACTGGTAATCCTAGAGATGATCTTCATTCGAATGGAACAACTCAAATTAAGGATAAATCCTTTCGGTGTCACATCTAGAAAAGTATTAGGATACATTGTATCAAAAAAAGGAATTGAAGTTAATCTATCCAAAGTCAAATCTATCATGGAAATTCCACCACATAAGAACATTATCTAGATAAAGAAACTACAAGGTAAGCTCCAATCAATCGGTAGGTTTATCTCACAACTAGCAGGATCAACCCTTTACAAAAATGCTAGATAAAGGAGTTACTTTCAAGTGGGATTAAGCATGTGAATAACATTTTCAGAAACCAAAGGATACCTGGGTCATCCTCCTCTTCTCATGGCACCAATTTAGGGGAAACACTTGTTACTTTATATCTTAGCGACAACTACATCTCTAGGAGCTCTATTGGCATAAAAGGATGAAACAAGAAAAGAAAATACTATATATTATATTAGTGAGAATATGGTGTCCTATGAACTAAATTATACAACAATAGAAAAAGATTGTCTGTAAGTTGTCTTTGCTTCATAAAATTTTAGACATTACATGCTAGTACACTCTGTAAAGCTTATCATAAAGATCGATCCATTGAAGTATTTATTAAATAAGGCAACTTTGATTGGAAGATTATAAAAGTGGGTGATGATTCTTATTGAGTTTGACATTGAATATACAGATTGAAAAATATTTAAGGAAAAATACTAGTTGATCACTTGGCTGATGCACCACTTAAAGCTACCAAACTGTTAACAATTTAATTCCCCGATGATGCTATTTTACACCTCACAGAGCACCCATAGAATATGTTCTCTGATTGATCCTTTACTCAATAAGGGTCAGGTGCAGGTGTACTATTCATTACTCCATGATGATACAAGATTCCCAAAGCTAATAAGATGATGTTTCTCTGTAAAAATAATGTGGCTAAATATGAAACACTAGCTAATGGCTTGAAACACACAATTGAATAGAAAATCATGGAATTACATATTTATGGAGACTCTCAGCTAGTAATAAATCAAATAAATGAAGAATACAAAACTAAAGATGAGAAGATGATACCATATAAAATAATGGTCGATGACCTTCAGAAATATTTTGTCTTCATAACATTGCAATAAATTCCAAGGTTAGACAACAAAGCAATCAATGCCATGGCTACTCTAGTTTCTATGCTATAGTTAGAAGAACACCAATTCTGCTATGATTTATTGGTGGAAGAACTCCATTTTCCAGCTTATGACTCACATGACTCCCAAATAATCAGTTCTCTAGTCATCCATGAGTCCTCTCTATATATCCAAATCTACGCCTACCTAAAAGTCCAAACTATCCCTGAAGGCTTATCTAGAAATAAAAAGAGGAACCTCATTAGAAATGCATCATGTTACACAGTTATCGCTAATGAATTTTTTAGCGAGGTTTAGATGATACTCTCCTTAGGTGTCTAAAAAATAACAAGTTTGAAAGAGCACTTAAAGAACTAAAAGAAGGTATTTGCAGAGCTCACTCAAATGGTTTCTTGCTAGCTAAGAAACTTTTGAGGGCTCGATATTATGGGCCTACCATGGAAAGAGATACTATTCACTATGAAAATACTTGCGAGAAATTTCAACTCTATGGTAACTTGATCCATGCTCCTGCTCGAGATATTTTACCTTTTATCACTCACTGGTTTTTTCAACAATGGGCCTTTGACTTGATCGGCCAGATATATCCCTTGTCATCTAGTGGAAAAAAGTTAATCATCATGACCACTGAGTACTTCAAGAAGTGGGTCAAGCGGTCTAGCTTATGAATGAATTTGGAAAACAAGTGTCTATGTTTATCATTAACTACATCATCTGCAGATATGGTATACCCTCATCAATCATGACTAAAAATAGGGGAAAATTAAAAAACAAAGACATGGATGAGCTTTGTGAATGGTTTCAAATCACTTAAGTATTTTTCCTTTATCTACTACCTACAAGAAAATGGATAGGTTGAAGCATCGAGAAAGACTGGATACTGAAAATATTACACTAAATAGTGAGTAAATCCAACAAGGATTGACATCTCCAATTGAATCCATCTTTATGGGCTTATAGGACTAGCATAACAATACCTACATGAGTGAAACCATTTTCCTTAGTTTATGGCTCCAAATTAGTACTACCCATTGAAGTTGAAATACCCTAGCTTTGAGTCTCTCTACAAGGACTCATCACAATTGGATATTACAAGATTTACAGAATGCAGGAGGTAGAATTGCTTGATGACTAATAAAAGAATCATTTTACCATATGAGGGTCAATCATGAAATAATATCTATGGGTTAAAATAAGAAAGTGCGACATAGAGAATTTTAGGTTGGTGACCTTATTCTTCTAAAAAATCCAAAGAATAAGAAAAATGGAGAACAAAGGGTAAATTTGAACCGAAATGGATGGATCCCTTTGTAATTACTACAAAAATTTGTTCTAGAGCCTATCAAATTTCTGCTCTAGAAGGGGATCTTATTATTGATCCTATCAATACAATCCACCTAAAAAAGTTTTACAACTGGACATTCTTAGAACAAGAAGTTCTTGTGTAGAGAAAATGATCCTAAAAAACTCCAAAAATAACATAAATGAAGAAAAATCATAAAAAGAGGAAAATGTCCTTAAAAAAATGATCATCCCGATGTAAAATTTTCAATAGGCGTATTGATTAATAAAAAAAATTAAAAAATGAAAAAAATACAAAAAAATAATAATTAAAAAATAAAAAGAAAAACAAAAGGAATGTGCCTCGGTGAAAACCTAGTAAATAGGGGCCTTGGTAGGAAAAATAATAATCAAGCCAAGTGCTGAAAACCTGGAAAACATGCATCATTTGTAATCAACACTCCATCTATCAATACATACCTTGGCTATCTGGCATGCGCAAGCTATCTTTGTAACCTCATAACCCTCAACTGTTCCATACAATGCCATCATTGATTGGAGTTTGTATTCATCTCAACCCTAGGTTATCACTTGTTACTAGGGGGGAGAAGTTTTGATTTGACCCCTTACATGGACCAAACTAGAGTTAGTATCTTAGTCCTTCCTAATGGATAGTTTTCCACTGACACAACGGTGTTTCTCAACACCCTAATCAATAGTGTTTCTTAATGCTATATTTTTGGACACATTTGTCTTTCTCAATAAACATTGGATAAAACATCATGAACCTTAATATTGGATTAATAAAAATCAAGGACACAACTGTGTTCTATGTACTCACAAGCACGATGGTTTTTCTCAACACCCTACACAAAAAAAAACATATAACACTTAAAGCTTGATAAAGGTATGTTGAACATTTTCTTGAATGTTGTCTGTTATTAATGATTTTTCACTTATATTTTTATTTTATTGCTACTTTTTGGTGTGGTCCTGATGATCCTATAACATCAAATAAACTTGGTGTCTATGATAGGAGCCTCTGTATTAAGGTGGAAAAGCCTCACATACCTGGCATCCATTTATTTGCATGCTATGGTGAGGTCAAGAATATCTCCTGAAATATTATTAATCTATCTATTTACACAATATCATACTCATGGTTATCTTGGCTTTGTATGCCTTGATGATGGTGCAGCCTTGCAATATCAACTGGAAATAATGTTCAAGTCATCTTGGTTGCAATACCCTAATGCATTTATTAGTTTTTCATTGTTTATCTGATGAAATTCATACTCATATCCTTATGGTCATAGTGGCACCAGTAAGGGTTGTATAATCTTTGATGTCCCAAATGCCTGATGATGCAAAACTAGCTAAATGAATCAATGACTAGACTCACATTATAGGTTGGATATTAGCTTAGGCTTGCATTTCATGTTGTCATTATAACATTCGAGAGCTATACTTAAACCTTTGTTGAATTGGTCAACTACATTCATTAACCTGCAATCTCATCCATCATCTCAAGGCTATATACCTACGGGGATGGGGTCAAAATATTTATCATAGATCATACAATGGGTATGAAGTGCTAAGATATCACATGAAATCAACGCATAACCAATTTAAGATGGTACTACAAATTCCATTAACATAAACATAAATCTAACATTAGAGATATAGATACATGACAAGAAAAAGAAACAAGATACATCTCACAAAAAGCTTTTATTCATGATACATGAATGTATTAACAAGCATATGAAAGAAATATTGGAAATCTCACATGAGAAAGAAAATAAGAAAGCATGTACTAAAGACATTCTAACACATCCAATGATAAAGAATTGATCATATATATATCAAAGTATCACCTAATGTCTACAAAAATTAGATCATGTCATCTCAAAAAACTGTACATCCTCGATGAAAATGACTCATGTATACATCTATGTGTCTTAAAAATGAGAATGGGGTAAGATAGAGAAGGGGATATAATTAATGGATCCCTCCCTTGGAATCTCAAGCTGTGGAAGAGGGATGCTCATTTTCTCTCAGTGGCGGGCTCGCTCCCTTGAATCTTACCATGTACTGCCAATATGGGGCCACCTTCTCTGGTAATGGAACTACCATGTTATATGTCATGATGTAATAAGCTGCCCTGCTCATCTGGTGAATCACCTCACATTATAGGCTATCATGGTCAGTTGTTAGTCACTGGATCCTCTGATCTCTCTTTGCAATATGTGACTATGTGACTATCAATTTTAGGTGGAATCCTCTGACCCACCCTCTCAAGGCACAAATCACATCTTGTGGAGTCTCCTCTCTTGGTGCATAATCCTCACCCTCAACCACCTGTGCATACCTCCTCTAGAAAACCTATAGAGATGCATCATTCTTGGGACCCTGTGGTGCCTCCCCCATATCTACATCTTTTGAACCCATGGGAGGAACATCATGTCCAACTGATCTCAAGGGACCTCCCTCCCCACACTGGCGCTATTGTCCTGCTATTGGTGGCCTACTCAAGCTAGCACCGAGATCCCCTCCTTCTCTCCTTGGAATTGGGTCTCTCTATCCTCCATGTACAGCTCTCTAATCTCATGGAGGGGCATCCTCCTCATCAATATGTGGCACTCTCTTAGCTTGATCAGTAAAACTGGGAAAGAGGTGTTGAGGAAAATATTCTCTAAACTCCGCTATCACCCCCACATCTTCCATGTCTTCTAAATAATGCCAGATTGACCTCTGTAACTAAGAAATCTCCTTCACCAAAAGGGGACAAGATAGTCTCAAACCCCATCCCTATCGCCGCTCATAAAAAAGTGAGCATAGGTGGTAAACTCCTAAGATATGCTCTGAGGGTGCTCATACTACCTCTGCACCCAAGTAACAACAAAATGCTCAAAAATGGAGGATGTCCTCTGAATCAGTGGATGAGTGATGTATAGATATCTCCTCTGGGATCTCTATTCTCCCCATTCCTTGGTACCTCTATAATAATTCTAGGTAACCACAATCATATCATCGAGCTAACACCTATAATACTTTGTCTTCCCTAGGTGGGGTTGTGTAATGTAACCCAAATATCTATATAAAAAGGTTGGTCATCCTATCAAAAATCATCTATAACTGGTTTGCAAATAGGGAGATGCTCCCATGCCCATACCTATAAAACCAACACTCCATCCACCATCCCCTTGGCATGATAATAGACTACCTTGTGCATCTCATGGTACATATGTTCTAGAAGGTACTATCCCACCCTAATCTCTCTAGTATCTCCACTAGTCTCTCCAGCACCTAGCCCCATCTGTACAGGAAACCCTACTGACCCCTATCTGCAGTGAGGAAGTAACCAATGAGGCCAAAAATCACATAAGGACGAGGAAATTATGCTCTGTATCTCCTCACCATATTGTCCCAAGTGATGGCATGATCAAGAATGGTATGATCCTAGAAGATCCGTATTAGATCCTAAATAACCTACCATGGGGTAGTATCATACTCTACCCTCTCATTGGTGAATGGAATCCAAAGTATACTATAGATATCCTCCAGAGTAATGGTGATCTCTTCGGTGGGCAAGTGGAGAGTGTTGTGCTCATTGTGAAACCACTTAACCAAGGCTATGAGAAATATATGATTAACACAAATATCTATCATGTGTAATAAAAAAACAAGTCCACACTCTCCAATATGGGCTATGTCTGCATCTCAAAGATGTGTCACTAGCAGCATTGTGGGTGGATATGTTGAGTGGAATTGGATATCTGGAAGTTTTTCATGTAGATCCAACATAAATTCATCAGTACATGATCTAAAACGAGATATAAATGATGAATCTATGTATAATGAATTCAAGATAAGATGAAATACAAGCCATAGAATCAAAATCTATGCTCAGAAATGCTGAATTTTGACAATCAAACATTGAAAGAGGGCCACTATTTTCCATATGATAAAGTATAGGGTAACAAAACTGGCACCAAGTGTTGTACAAAAAAAGAATGGTCCCATATGAGAAAATAGGCTGAAACAATAATGTTGACTGTAAGGGAGAACTAAAGACTCAAGAAACTCGATCCTCGTATGATATAAGGGTTCCTAGAGGATGACAAAACTAATGGGTTGAAATTAAAAAATAATTGAAGGTAGTTTATTGTATGAGGATCCTAAACATACCATATGACAAAATGGTTTTCCCAACCTAGAATCAACTTAAAGTGAAAGAAAATTTAATGAAATATTACAAAATTGGAATTGAATAGGAGGTTTTTCAATCACTCACTAGAGGCATGTAATTTTTGGTCCCATTCTGCCCCCTCATCCACTCAAATCGATGTTCTTGCACTAGGACCACCATTTTTTCTCAGAGAAGGTATTTATAATTTCTGAATTTTGAAAGTGAAATTATTTGAAAATAACCCTTTTTGACCCCTTATATAGCCTTTGGGCCTAATTTGACCTATTTTTCAACTTGGTCCGCTTGATGTGAAAATTGCACCCTAGCTAATTTGATGATTGTGAATCCATTTTTGGGATTGAAATCAAAATGTGATGTCATTTTTCTAGTCAAAATTGAAATTCAATCTTCTATTCAAATGAATTTGACCACTAACACCATCATTTCCAAATTCCTCCTAAATTTCCTTTCCCATCAACCAATCTAGACAACCTCCATCTCAATCCAAGAGATTCAACCCTGGTATACCCTAGTCAATATTTGGTAAAAAATGGTCAACAATACCTCGAATCAAGATCGAATAAACTTCTCTACCCTATATTCCATAATGTGATTAAATCAATAAAAATCCAATGATTTATATCCATCAAAGGAGTCGTAATCACAATGGCTTCCCTAACAACATTTCAATTTTGATCCTTAAGGGGAAGCATCAATTTATTAACAATCTGAATCTTAATCCAAAAATCTCATTTCTCTGGGCATCTTAGCTCCATATCAATTTGAGACTCTTCAATTTTTTTCTACACAAGTAATTTCATCACTTCACATCAAATCACTTGAACATACATCTAAGGCGGTTGAATCTCTAGGGGCATATCAGTTGCATCACATCAATTTTGTATTTTTTTTCTAAGCAGGTGATTGGCTTCATCAGGGCCCATATTAAGTCAATCACCCTGATCAATCCATCAAAATACAACCAATATCAATATACCACATTAGGTTGATGGGTCATTTAAACCAATCTAAAAAACCAAGAAAAGACATCACTGAGCACCAGTATAATTGAGAGACAGTTTTAACACCGAGAAAAGAAGATCTGAACTAAACGTCAGCTAAATCACTTTAATCTTTAAAATAGTTTTTTCTTAGTTGGATAACCATTTATCGTGAATCAAGAAAAGTGTAAATGATAGATTTAATTAGTTAACTAATTGTATTCATGCAAACTAGGAGATCAAGGTCAAGTTGTAAACCTTTGATCTTAGAGTTTTTCAAGTAAATCGTGAAACCTAATTAGGTCAAATCTTTAGTATATATAGATATATAATCAATCAAGAACATGATGATTGTAGTCACCAAGGACATCTATGGATCAAAGAGAGGTTTTTATGCACAAGGACAGATAAAGAAGAATTCAGTTATCAAGAACTACATACAAGGCTACCTAGCATAACATAGGTATTATCCATCACAATAGGTAATATATATTTTGTGTACTAATGGATCTGTAATCAGCAATATAAGATTTCAGTAATCAGGTCATATATTTTTTTTACTCTCTAACAATTCTAGCATACATAAAAATCCTTTAAGAAGGTGGACTTAACAGTCTTGTTGTAAATCTCTTAACCGAGTGCACACATACATTTTGTTGCGAAAATCTCTTAACTGAGTAGACTTAAAAATTTTGACATGTTATTCCTAACAGGGTAATATGATTAGAAGTGATGATAAATTGTATCCCTAAAAGACACCTTCCATTCTACAGATAGTGAAGCTTTGTGGGTTTCATCCCCACCACAATTTTTACCTTCTAACAAGGGTTTCTGCATTACCAAATACATGTTTCATGCGTAAATGAGTTTCATGAATGTTTCATTTTTTGTTTATATGCATTTACATTTATGCTATGATATTGTATACATGAAGTAGAAGATATAAAATGGTCGGTTATGCAAGTAATAAGTACTAAGGTTAATTGGTAAAAGTTTTTAAGGGTACTGATTCACTCCTCCCCTCTTAGTACATACCCTTCCATTATTCAAACAATTGGTATCAGAGTGAGATCTCTTATTTGGAAAAGTTTAATCACTTGAGAGAAAAGATCATACAATGAAAAGGTATAAGCTTGATAAAAATATTGAGAATCAAAAGTTGCAAATATAGATTTTCTTTGAGCAATACAAAGAGGCTAGAAACAAAATGAAATAGTTATTGGCTGAAAGAAAAGTCATGGCATCTTGCTACAATGAAACTGACCATCATGAAGTAGAGATACCAGACTTATTTGATTCATCTGGATCTTGTAATTCATCTGACACATCTGAAGTAACCATTGCTGATCTAAATGAAATCAATAAACATCTGAATGAACAAGTGAAAGTACTACAGATCGGTCAAGAGACATGATGAGCCTCTTTAAAGGCTATCTTTTTAAATGATTTTTATCTTCTTTCCATCAGTTTACTTGCAGAAAAGATACTTAAACTTATGGTTTTATATGTATATTTTGTATATGTAAGGACATAAGTAGTAAAATGGATAAAAAGGGAACATAGTATATTTGCTTGGAACTGATGGATAAAATGATAAGATGCAGTAGTTATATGATAATGAATTATCCTATTTCCTTTACTATGTTTGTGGGTAGTTTCCTTCTGTTGACGAGACTTTGGTGACCGGGTCTGCCAGCAGATGTAAGTTGTCACCGGGTCCCGGGGTACCATCCAACTTTTCCTGCAAAGGTTGTCCGGGGAAATGAGATTCCCTGGGCCTCCAAGTACCTGAGGGTCGGGTATCAACACTGCGGGGCTCAGTTGGGAGATGTGACTATTTTCAAGGGGGATAGCTGGTTTCTTCAACTCGTTCTCTCCGGGGATTCAAATAGGTGAGGTTTTCGCTAGCATTCTACACTTAGCAAATAAACTGAAAAAGATCCTGCAGAGTTAAAAATATTCGATCTACCTATAGTTATGTTTAAACATTCAATACATCAATAATTATTTGATATACTACACTAAATACCGAAGAAATACACAACTATCAGTTCATATTTTATCAGTAGCAAGGGAAAGGAGGTCGTTAATCTACTTAAAGTATTAGAGTAGAAGACATGAACAACATTAAACATAAAATACCATTAATCTTAGAAGACAAATGGCCAACAATGGCATTGCAAGAACTCTCTCTTCTTTATTAACATTCCTTGCAGTGAGCACTGGTGCGTGGTACAATGGTGGCTCCAAGGGAGCATCTAACTACTGAAAGCTTAAAGACCAAGGAGCATTGAGCTCTACAACTGAAATGAAAATAATACTTTTCTATTACTATGGACTGCAAAATCATCAATTTTGCCGACCCTTGGAATAGGGCTAGACTTACTATTTATACACATTTACATCTTGCCATAAAATATATTATCCGGTGGCTGGTACTACCTGCACCACTTTACAAAAGACCTCAAGATAGAGAAGGTCTGACATGTCAGAAGAATAAGACAAGAAGATGGAGTGGAAGAATTGACCTCAAGAAGAGAGCTAGGAAGGAGAAGGAAGAAATATGATCCCCTAGGGATCGAGGCTACATGCCTCATAAATGAGAAAAGTGGCACCCTGTCTCCAATGCGCCAGGTGTACTTCTGAAATGGCGCCTCAGGGAGACCAACTGTCAGAAAACTTCTCGCTGATCTGACGTGCCTTGGCATAGCTAACTACCCTCTAACAATCTTTATTAACTGCTTTGAAAGTGACCGATCGGCATTGGGGACTGAGACATAGATCATCGAAAGAATACAAAAATGTAGGATCCAGGACTACAGGATCCAGAAACTTACATTCCAAAAGAATAACGAATACAAAAACACTTAGGTTTTCTCCAGGCCCCAGAGAATTTTTATTGTTTCTTATTATCAGTAAAGGTCTGGAGGAGGTGGGAGATTCCATCTTCATCAACTTCTTTAAGGCTAGCCTGGTGAAACTTAGCCGCCTCAATATGTTCCCCTAGGTCCATAACATTCCCCTTAAATTCATCGGCCATCTTTGCCGCATCATGGCCATTGAGTATCATGCAAGTTATTCTCGTCATTTGGGCTCCATCTATTCCCTCCAAGGATTGATACCTTGATTCCATTAGCTCATTGAACTTCCCTAGGACGTATTCCTCTGGTGTACATGTGTTAGTGCTGAAGGGATCAACTCTGGAGACCTTCGTAACAAAAGACTTGTATAAGTTGAAAGAATATTGTATTGCATTAACTTTATCCCACAGAGCCCCCACCAGTTGCTTGATTATCCCCAATGTGAGGTCAAGTCTGGAGTGCTGGGTTCTCACAAAATTGAAAGAATGTTCCCCCAAAATTCCTGATTTAGAAACAATATCTTCTCCAAGGCTGAGGAGCTCTTCTAACTCGACCTTCCATGCCTCATAATTCTTGATTTCTACCTCCCATATACTGATGGTGGTTTTGGCCTGATGTAAGACATGGCAGGCCGCATATAGGTCCAGGAGGGTAGACACCAGGAAGCACCAGACATTTCCCAATTGTAGGGCGATCCACTCATCGACTACCCTAGCCTTCTTTTTCATCGCCCGTAGTAAGTCTATGTCACTCTACAATAGTAGTTCATCAGATGTAGAGGCCTCCAGAGAAATAACATTGATAGGCTGGGCTAGCTTAGTTACCAACCCCATAAGGTTTGCATTTTTCTCTTTTTCTACCTTGAGCTTTTGAGCCTCCTTTTCATAGCGAGCCTCTACTTCCTTGGCCGCTTCTTTTAACAGGTCTACTTTACCATGTTTTTCCCTCTTCCCCATTGATACTTCTGTGATACTATTGTCTGCGGCCTCTTCCGTCACTTCATTTGTGTTTGGGGAAGGTGTTGCTATCACTATGACTGTCTCTCCACCCAGCTCAGTTTGAAGGGTATGGACTGTCTGAGCTTTCTTGGCCTTTGGTGGGTTCTGTGTCTGGGCCATCATCTTTGCTAGGGAAAGGTGGGCCCGGGGCGTTGCTGGAGGTGCCTTTCTCTTTTAGGTTTCTATTAACCATGGGGGCGGTAGGGGTGGCTTGGTAGCCAAAATGTGGTCTTGTGACTTCTCCTTGATATCTTGCTGTGACCCTTAATCAGGACGAGCCTCCTCTGATTCCTTTCCTATGTCTCCTAGTTCACCAGTGACATTTCCTTTGGTGACACCTATGTCTTCTGCCCCAGCGTTTGCATCTTTGGCCATGTCTGGGTCTTCATTTGTCGCCCTAGGGTTTTCTTCATCTTGTTGTTCCATTTCTTCCTCAGCCTCTGTTGCTGGGATGTCCTCATCCATTGGTACATATTTTGGTAATGGGGGAGGTAACGGGCCAAGATTCAGTGTTTGAGCCGTAGTGATTACCTCCCTAAATGTCACCTCTAGGAGTGGCATTTGGAACATGATGGCTGAGGTTACAGTTGCTCCCAAAGGTTCGGTTCCCCCAGCTGACACCATTTGTTCACTTTGTTTTTGTTGGTCCACTCCCATCTCCTATATCTCTGGGACTTCAGAGGCAATTTCTTGTTCTGCCTCTTCCTCTTCATCTGCCTGCTCCTCATATTCCTGGGAAAGTTCCTATTCTGGAGCTTCTTCTTGCTCTGGGATTTTGGCCTCCTGTTGCTCAACACCCCCCTGTAAATTTCTAAACTCATCGGTTGTAAAAACATCATCAAATTTGTCCTGCGGGGGAGGATTGGCCAGGACATGAGCAGGCTCTGGTTCCCTCTCTGGCTCAGGGGAGTCAGAAGAAAGGATTTCAACTTGGGGGATCTGAGGCATCCCTAGCTATGGCTCTACCTTGGGCTTTGGGTTAAGCTTTTTCTTTCTCCTAGTAACTAAGGGTGGCCCCGCATCCCTTAGTACTACTTGTTCTTCTGGATCCACCCCTATTGATCTGACCATTAAGGCTTCTAGTGAAGGGGAAGAGGGAGGATGAACTAGTCTGGTCATGATCACCGTGGTTTCCAACCACGTGATTAGATTCTCCCTCATCTGCTAGGAGGCTACTATTGATTTCCTCAGCTATTCTTTTATTAGGGTCCCCCACACAGTTGGGGTATCCATTATTCATTTTCCCCTGTCTCCTCCTTGTGAAGAAGTCCTGGCTCCTAGGGTTAACTTTTGCACTGGCTGGGCAGCCCTACGGACACTCCTGGGGCACACCTTCTTAAAGTATATGTGGCTACACTCGACCACATTGTGGGTGAACTCTTCAATGGTGGGCCCCTCCTGGGCATTCCAGTCCACTGGTGGGAGGGCCAACTTATCAATCCCCTTTACTTTGTATTGGGGATCTATTGTGGGTCCAGAATCTGAGAAGTCCTTTGGAAATCTCTAGAGCTTTAACCTTTCCATCATTCCCATGGTCATCTGGACGTAATGCTGGCTCTGGACCTCCATGTTATCCTGAAAATATTCCTAGAATTCTTCCATGTGGTATTGGTGGGGCTCTGATGCCCAGGGAAGTGCCAATGCAATTTTTCCATGCGGATAAAAATTCTTTCGCACCAAGTAGAATTCTGCTAAGTTATAGCTTTTGAGCGCATTGTCTGCTTCCTTGGCCACAGCCAGACTGCATGAGTAATTCCCACAGGTAATTGGGAATGGGATTTTTTTCACCTTCTTCAAGACATAGAAGGCATGTAGTTCCATCATTTTTCTGCAATATTCTAAAAGAATCATCTTGTTCCCATGCACAATGTTTAGGTAACAAGTAAGGTTTCCCGAAGAAGCCGGTTACCCTTATGTATGTATGTTGCTGGAACTGTATATAGTAATGGCCGTATCTTCTGACTAGATTCATTGCCTCTGTGGAGAGGCAGTATCCTACATCCCGGGCAGGTGTGAGTAGGTTTTAATAGAGAAAGGCATAATTCACATGGCGGAAACTGGGGAAACTTGCCTCCCATTGAATTTGTAGAAAAAAGTCCCAGGGAGCCTTCTGACCTGGGCCAATCCTGTGTAGGTCTGATGTAAGTAATCCATTGGTGGCAGGCCATTGTTGCGCCAAGGCCTAGAGAACATAAGAATTCATATAGAACTTTCTCTTTTGAACCACTTGTAGAAACTGTGAATCTACATGGTTGGAGATGATGGTGGCCCAATCAAAATATTCTCCCTTGGTGGAGATGCCAAGAAGAAAATAGTACATCCATACTAAAAATTATCAGGCATGGGGTTTCCTGAAGACCCAGGATAGTTCTATTATCCCCATCTCGATACTTTCCTTAAATTTAGAACGGGGGAGTTCTAGCTTCATTCTCTTTGGATCCCTCTTCGGGGTCCTGAGCCAGTTGTTATTTATGTATATTCGGGCTGCTTCCTCCAACAATTTGAATTGTGCTAAGGCATCTGCTCTGGTAACCACAGTTGGTTTGTTGAATTGAGGGATCCCCAGGCCCATTTGGAAGGTAGCGGTGTTGAGAGACACCATAGGGGTAGGATACTCGGTGGGTTCCGAGGCTGCGAGCATGACAGCCTAGACATAAGAGTTGTAATGTGCTGCAAGTGTGAGGATTATCTCTGGAGACTGCACTGAGAACAAAAAATAGGCAGCCTTGAGGATCCCAAAATCTCTGACATTAATTGCCGGCGGATCCCCGGCCTGTCATTGAATGTACATTATTTTTACCAAGGCTTGCATCTCGGCCCACATCTTGACGCTGGTGTCGGTGATCAATTGAACTTTGGAATCGATCCTTGATCCCATGATGGGATTTTCCTTCATGTATTTTACACTAAGGGGCATTTTTTCCAAGGCCTTCTCCATTTTAGATTTTACGGCTGCCCTGGTGACCGCCGCGGAAGGAATTTTCGGACTCTCGGGTGGTGAAGATGCGGAAGCCTCAGACATGATGGAAGTATATTGTTCTGGAAACCTGCAAGGCAAGGTGACCGTTAGAATGTATAGATAAATAAAACTCTGGGATCCAAAGATCTTACCACCATGGCACCTTTTTCCCTGAGAAGTTAGTTTAATTCAAAAATTCTGGAAAGTATATATATTTTGCAAACTTGAGATTTAACCAATATCCGGGTCCGGGGGTCTCACCATATTTAGAAAAAGAAAAATGTGGGTTGGGTGAGGGTCAGAGACCCGGGGTCCAGAAAACTAACCATTAGAAGGAGTGTGAAAAGTGAACTGTTAGGCCCACGTGGGCGTCATGTGGCTATGCAATAAATGGAAGTTATGGCGACGGCGGTGGAGCCAACTATCCGAATGCACAAAAAGTGGAGGCCACTTGGATAGTTTTGAATGCATACATGGGACGTAAATGGGATAGTCATTAAGGCTAGTTTATGAGGAGAGAGAAAACCACTTGGTTGAAACCAGCCAAAAGCTGAGTTTCAACCAGGTGATATCCTGCATGGAATGAGCTCGCAGATTTTGTGAATGAGAATAGAGGAAGCGCGATGAGATAGTTATGAAACTGGGTGGATATACATGAAATATACATCATATACAATAGATATACACCAGGGCCAAAAGGTATACACATGCAAAATGGAAGGATATACATTAAAATATAGTAAATACACAACAGAGCTGAAATGGAATGACTACCCTAAACGACAATGCACAAAAAGGTACAAGCATATACATCATTTACACTATTTACAGAATATGCTACACATGCATAGAGGGCGGACAAACCTCTGGCAGAGCTGACCCACCAACAGGCGGCGAACTAGACGTAGAAATAGAATGAAAACACCAGACAGAATGAAACACAAACAAAAGCCAACATAACACAACGAAAAAGAAAAAAGATGCAGGGAAACCAGACACCAATCTGAAAACTGGAGAAAGGCAGGAAGGTAAGGTGCCCGTGAATGCTCTACAATAGCTTCTACCTTCAAAGGATCACCACTTCACACCAGAAACCACTTGTAATTGCTCAGAACATTTCAGATTAGCTTGCAATAGACTCTGCTCGAATCGTCGTAATATCGCTCCAAAATCACTGTGATTGCTTAAGTGTTTTAATCACGGTAATTTTGAAAAAGATAGGTGATTTCTATTTATAGTCAGGGTAAAAGAAAGTTACCTTGCTCTCGCAAACTCCTGAACAAGTGAAACTCTGGACTCCGGGCCCAGGGATTCCATGCGACCATACTTCCTTACGAAAAGAAGACATCATGGCAGAGAATCCTAGAGTTCGGAATCTAGATCCTGAATAAGGAACAACCAACTCTGGGACTGGGTCTCGGAGACACAACAAAAAAAAACACAAAAAGAAAAACCAACACTGTGGGAAAGCAAACCCAGGGAAGGAAAACAAAGAAACAAAGGAAAAAGACAAGGCAAAAGCCAAAAATAGAAAACAAAAAGGGGGACCCAAATTTTGCACACAAAATGTAGGGATGGGGATGCAGGGCATAAAAAATGGTGACTATCTAGGATGAATGCCTTAGTGCATTCGAGAACTACAGAATCTCTGGTTAGCAAAAACTGGAACAAATCGTTACTCAGAGTATCTTACTTGTAAAGAGTAACATGTCTGAAAATCTGGCCATACAGGATTTAATCCATGATCTTTTCATCAGTGGTGAAGTGTGTGCTTTGTAAGGGAATCAAGTCAATGACCTCTGGGAGAAGCAAAGAAGAGGCACTAAGTATATCCAACCCCGAAGTCATCAGATTTGCTTGTTTCCCCCGGAGACTGGAGTTTTGTCCCATTTTCTTTTCTTGTTATTTTATACATCTTCAGGTGGGAGGGCGATACTTCTTTAACCATCAAGCTTAAGCTTAGCTAAATTTAACAGTGGTACTTCTTTCACCCTTCCACCTTACCTTAGTGTGCTGAATGTGGGAGAAAAACTCCAGACCCAAAAATAATCTTTTAAAAGCTCAGACTTGGGTCAACCAACTAGTGCAACTGATCTACCCTTGATGTGTCCGATTACTTGTCCCTTATTTTTATTTCACTGATTACAACACTTTTGGAGATAAACCCAATGAAGATTACTCATAATGTACTAGCAAACTCATAAAATAACTTTGGAGACCGGACCGATTCCATCATGCCAACAATAGATTCTTAAGTTCACCAACATTGGAGGCAATGCCCCGGAGACCAGATGTTATGTGAAGCATCCCAATGCTCACAAGAGGGAGAGAAAAACATCGAAACCCAAAAAGGAAGACAAGAATATGAAAGAAAACAAAATAAAAAGGGTGTGGCAGTCTCAGAGGATGGCCAACAAGACTATTTACAAGGCAAGGTACCTCCAAAATGAGGTACCGGGAGAGAAATATTTACAAGCCAGCAACTTTTACATAAAATAAAACTTTGGGAAAACCAACCTTATTCAAAATAATGTTTGAGAAACTATCCATTGATGGGTAGTGGGATGGGTTCTCTAGTCATGGTGTTAAGGTGGTAGGTATTTACCTCGTAGATCTTTGAGATTAGATATGGTCCGAGCCAGAGCCGTTGGAACTTGGTATGCTTTCCTTTCTTTTCCGGGGCCTTGTCCCACAACAGGACCAAGTCTGAAATTCAAAAGGCCTTGTATTGGGCACTTCGGTCAAAAAATCATTTTACCACTGCTTGATGATGCATGAAATGTTCAAGGGTTGCGTCTCACTGTTCCTCCATCCATACCAGATTTAGGAGCCAAACCTCCACAATATTATCTGGGTTGGTGAATTCCTGCATAAACTACAAAACTGGGATCTGTAAGTTGATTGGGAACACTGGGTTTTGGCCATAAACCAGATGGAATGGGGATGTTCCCAGGGTGACCTTAATTTGAATGCGATCCACCTAGAGGGCGAATCTCAACTTTTGGTGCCAATCCCAAGGGTCCTGTTCTAGCAGGTGTTTGATCACTTCAAGTAGATTTTTGTTCGCCGATTCAGCAACACTGTTCCCCTGGGGGTAATAGTTTCTGGAAAACTTTGGAGTGATCTTTTGATTATAGGTCCACTCAAGTAATTTTACCAAAGAAAATGCTGCACCATTGTCACACACTATCATGAAGGGCATTCCGAATCTTGTGACTATGTTTTCTTTCAGAAATTTAATAACTACGTCTGCCGTGTTATTTTTGCAAGGTATAGCTTCGGACTACCGGGTGCAGTAATTGGTTGTGGTAAGGATGTACCAGTGTTCGGAAAAAAAGTTGGGGTTTATTTCCCCAATAAATTCAAATTCCCATTGGGTTAAGGGCCTAGCCTCGAAGACTGGTTATAAAGGCATAGCCGGATTGCGCTCACGGTGTGCCGCGGTCTGACAAGTGTGGCATCTCCAAACGTGAGTGTAAACATCTTTGAATATGTAGGGCCAATAGTATCTAACCCAAAGGATTTGATGTGTAGTGGCATCAGCTGAGCCATGCCGGTTCTAAACTTCCCATAGTATTCGTCGATCATTTTTGCAGCTTGGTCTCTGTTAATGCACTAAAGGTACACTCCCTCGTAGTTCCTGCGGTAAAGCACAAAGTTTTAATCATAAAGTGGGTGCTTTTCATCTGTAGAGCATGAAATTTATTTGGAGGTAACCCCTTTGGGCATTTTTTGTTTAACAATAAGTATACCAGATCGGTATACCATGGGTCTCGGGTGATGGACTCCACCTTGTAAGTTTGACATTCTATGCGGTGAATTTCTTCTACCATTGCTCGACTTAGTCCCTGGCCTCGAAATATCTTCATGGGTTGCATTTCCAAGTCATATTCCTGGAGTATGGCCATCCATTTCCCCTGTCTTTCACCCAATTCACTCAGCATCAACAAAGATTTCACAGCCTGGTCCAGGATGATAGCATGCACCTTGCTACGGAGGATATAATTCCTGCTTTTCCAATGATGAGTACTGTATTTTGGCATTATTGAAGGAGGAGCTCATGAAAGCTATGGGTCATTCTTCCCCTTTGACCTTTTGAGTTAATACTATCACGGTAGAATGTGGTGAAGCAAAGGAGTAAATGTAGAACGGGAGGGAGTAGTCCGGACTAGCCAGGACAAGTGCCTCCATTATTGTCTGTTTGATCTGGGTGAATGCCCACTTTTCTTCAGGACTCCACTCAATCTTGGTATCCTTTTTCATCATCTCGTTGAGTGGTTTGACTATCTCAGTGAACCCAGTGATGAACCACCAAACAAAGTTGATCTTTCTGAAGAAGGATCACATCTCTTTCTTACTGCCGGGCATTTGTAGGTTTAGCAACACTTCAACTCTCTCAGGGTCAATGGATATATGCCCAAGAAATTTCCCTTTGGTGACCCCAAATATGCACTTCTTGGGGTTGAGGGATATTCCATAGCGATGACATCTCTCACAGATCTAGGCGAGGTGGGTGGAATGGTCACGCCTGTCCCTGGAAAAGACAATCAAATCATCGATGTAGATGATTATACACTATTTCACAAGGCCCTCAAACACAATGTCCATAGCCTTATGAAATGTGGCCCCTACATTAATTAATCCGAAGGGCATCGTCTGATATGAAAACATTCCCCACTTGGTGGTGAACGCCGTTTTCTCTCTATCTTCGTACTTAACCATGACTTGGTTATATCTGGAGTACCCATCCAAGAAAGACATCATTTGGGATCCATTTACTATTTGCAAAACCTCATCCAACGAGGGGAGAGGGTGATTATCCTTCTTGGAGGCCCTATTCAAGTTTTGGAAATCCACACAAAGGCGAATTTCACCGCTCTTCTTTCTCACAGGGACCAAATTGGCAACCCACGTAGTGTGCCAGATTGGAAAGATTATCCAGGCTGACAACAATTTCTCCACCTCTTGACAAATTAGAGGCTCGATCAGTGGGTTGACTGGTCATTTCTTTTTTGAAAAGGCTTAGCATCAAATTTCAGGGGGATGGTATGAGTCATAACGGATGTGTCATATGTTTTTAAATCCTCATATCCCCATGTAATTACATCTATGTATTCTAAAAAAACCATGAGAATCTTCTCATTCTCCTCAGGGAAGCAGGAGGTGTCAATGTTTATCATCTTTTCTTCACTGGGCTGGCTGATGTTTACTTTCTCAAATTTTCCTCCTTTAGAGGAGGATGACATCTTTTCTCGGCCCTGAGGGTTTGATTCAAAGATTCATTCAAGTGCGACCATCCCCTTAGGAATGGTGTTGGTAGGTAAATCCATGATCCCATCATCTTCATCACCCTGTCCCGTATCATCATGGTCTCGTTCCTCCACTATCTGGTCCTTGAAGACACTAACATTGGCCATGAAGGCCAAGATATGCTGATTGTCCTCAAAAACCTGAAAGTGGGTGACAATATTTGGGATGGACGGGGTGGGGATCATCTCGACGGAGAATCTCCAGAGTTGTGAGCCAACCATGGGCTCCAATGTGCTAGCAGAAACAACGAGGACATCTGGGACATAATTCCATCACTGGGGAATAAGATTAATATCAAAGACATCAAAATCTTTAATAAGGCTCCATGCCTAATTGCGATATGCAGCTAGCCTCTTTTCATGACATGTATATTGACTCCGGACCTATTTGACAATTAATTTTGAATCACCTAGAGCCCGGAGGTGGGTGATCCCTTTCCTTAATGCTTATAGCAGTCCTAGGATCAAAGCTTCGTACTTTGTAATGTTGTTTGTGTAGTTGAACTACAGTCTGTAGGATGTGAGGAATGAATTCCCTTGTGGGTTGATTAACTCTACTCCGGCCCCACAACCTTGTTTGGATTGAGACTCGTCAAACTTAAGGGTCCACAGATCATTGTTTGTAGTCTAGGGCTGGGGAGATGAAGTAGTCTTTGGATTTCTTTTGGGAGACTTGGGAGGATCTTTATCCTACACTGATTGCGCATGGGTGAGGTTTGCCTCTAGAGTGATTTGGGATTGAGATCCCTGGGGAAATTACACTGAAGGAGTGCTTCCAGTGGGAATACTGGGCTCCAGGGAATCAACTATATGTTCTTTATTCCGAAAGGCATCAATATGCCAGGTAGCAATGGAAAGGCATGGTTCGCACTCCAACTCTGAACATTTTTGATAGTGCACTCAACACCAAGTGCTAGACAAGAGTGTAGTGGGGGTCACTGCGGCACCCTAAGAGTTAACCTCAACCCTCAACTTTTCTTCTAGGTCCTGGGTTCTCTGCAAGACTATGGGATCCTCCCCAGGGGTGAAATTGAACATTAAGATTTCAAAGGGTCGGTACACCTCAGGGGAAGTCTCAGAGAAGAAGACCTCACTAACCCTCCCAACTTCAATAAGGGCCTACTTCATCCGGGGCTCACTCTCAACCCGGATCTTGTTTGATTCTCCTTCCCAGGGGAGCCATAAGTGGGAGAAGTCAGTCAAAAAGTATCTGTTCAAGGCCTTAGACCAATTCCAACTTAATAACATCCCATAGGTCTCTGGGATGTCCACCACTTGGATATCGATTATGCTGGCTATTCTGGGGTCCTGGATAATCTATATCTGGACGTTCTTCAATTTCCCCACCATTTTCACGGTAGTTTTATCTATTTGAATCACTGCGCCATTAGATGGGGTGGGACAGAATCCAAGCTTCTGGCATATGGATAAGGGCATGATGTTGCCCAAAGCTCCGGAGTCTACTAGGCAGTTGTGTATGTTTATGCCTTAGATATTTAGGCCTAGTAGGAAGGGACGATCCTCATTGTTTCCCCAGAAGATAGCCGTGTTGGTGTCCTCAAAAGAGACAGTCTTGGGTGGCCGACTGACAACCTCTGGGTTTCCCAAGAGCTTCAGAAGAGACTTTTTCTACTCGGGACAATTTAGCAAAACCTCCATCAAGGTCATGGAGGTGGTGGTTTTTTCTAATTCCTTTGTAATGTCAAATCTTCTTCGCAGGAATTGGTGGCTTCCCTTGGCTAGGTCTTTCACTTGGTTAGAGCTAGAACCTTTTGGAGGGGCGGGTCAGTCAGTTGTATTATCCCAGGGAGGAGTTTCCTTGGTAGGAGGTGTCAGCGTGTAAACTGGTCCTTTACCAGCCTAGCTTCGCATGTTGTAAGGAGGCCATGGGTTGGTGAAGGAATTGGCCTCAAAGGCTGGAATCAATTCATCAAAGAATCCCTTCAATTCAGATTCTTCTTCATCTTCTCCGAAGGATCCAAAGAAGATGGTCTCATAGGTGAATGCACCGTGAGTTGGCTCTTGCACCAGAGGTTCTGGGGGAGTAGCATCATGCAATTGCTGCCTATCCAACTGGGAAATCATGATGACTTTTACTAGTGTGGCATAGTTTACCTCGTTGTGGGAGCCTGTGTCATGCAATCTACACCAATTGGTCATGGGCTGGAAGTCTATGACTGGTGTGAAATGTGATGGTCTAGCACCACTTTGATTGGCATTTTAGTTTAGAGGTGGGCCTCTGGTGTTCGCGTTATTGTTCCATTGTTGTTGGTTGGGCTGAGACCCATTGTTGAAGTTTCTTCCCCTGACATTGTTATTTCGTTGGCCAGAGAAAATATTCCCTCTTTGGGAATTGGAATTTTGGGGTGTGTACGACCCCACCTTTAGCTAACCCATGTTCACATTCAAGGTGGAAAACATTCATTTGAGGGATTCAACCTTGACGGTCAACTAAGTGTTTGCATGATAGTGTGACAGTTGTTGTTGTTGGTTCCCTAGGAAGGTAGCAGTATTCACTAGAGTTGAGGGCAGAAATCCTCCAGCCATGGATGACTGAAAGAAGGGCACTCCAGGTGGTTTTGTTTGAGGTTGTTGTGCCTGCTGTGGCTGATTCCAAGGGAATACTTCTACACCTGGTATTGCCTGAGTTGGTGATGGATAAACGTACCAGGCCTGCTGGTCTATTGGCAGTGGCGGGGGATTCATTGCCATCATGGGGGTGCCCATTTCCAAATTGGGGTTATATCCCCTAACATATGTTGTTCCGCCGGGGATCAGGTTGAAAGGCGTGCTTTACCCAATGCCACCCAGGGATTTTTTGAGTCCAGGAGATAGTTCTAAGGCTAGGTTGTAAACTTTTGCCAAAGTATCCCGGTCGCCCACGGCGGTTTTTCTCCAGAGGAGAGTGGCAATGAAGTGTTCCATCGCATTGAGATAGGTCTATATGGTTACTTCTAGGGATGGAATGAAAGGGCCTGTGCACCACTTCAAGGTGCATTGGAACCGATGATTGAATGCTGCAAGGGGTTCATTAGGTTCCTTTCTAATGGAGATAAACTGGCTATGGGACCAAGATGGGTCCACATGTATGCAAAAGGTAGCCAAGAAGGGGTCCTCCATGTCCTACCAACTGTTGATGGAGTTGACAGGAAGGTTTAGGTACTAGTTTAGCTTGCCCTGTCCCTGGGACAGGGGAAACATCCAGGTCACAACATCTTCATGTTGGATTCGGTGTCGGTTCATGGCATCTTTGTATGCCTGTAAGTGTTTTTCTATGGTTTGTGAGCCTAAGTGCTCATATTACAGGCAAATATTCTCTGGGTGCAAGGGTAAGTCATTGGATGCACCCAGAAAATTTCCCATAGGGGACCAAGTGTTACCGAAGTATGCAACCATTTGGGGAACTAGATTTTGAGCAAGTTGAATGCTAGTTCTCAGGATTGTCTGAGAAGTTTGGATATTCCGAGGTGTACTAGATCCCAAGATAATAGTGGCTGGTGTGGATTTCGGGGTCTGTTTCTTTTGAGAAGGAGGCTCGAGTTTGACAAACCTTTCAGGGTTTGGGGCTGACTAAGGATTCTCTCAAATTTTGCTGGGGAGAAAGACCCAATCTTGCTGAAGGCTTGACTCCTAAAAATATGTCTTGGGGAACCCTCAGGAGGTGTAAAATTAGAATCTCGAGAGGGGGATGAGTTCATTCCCTCCTTCTAGCACCAGTTTCTATTGATGGGACTTTGGTGACTGCGTCCACCAGCAGATGTAAGTTCTCACCGGGTATCAGGGTATCGTCCAACTTTTCCTGCAAAGGTTGTCTGGGGAAATGAGATTCCCTGGGCCTCTAAGCACTTGAGGGTTAGGTCTCGACGGTGTAGGGCTCAGTTGGGAGATGTGACTATTTTCGAGGGGGATAGCTAGTTTCTTCAACTCGTTCTCTCTGAGGATTCAAATAGGTGAGGTTTTCCCAAGCATTTTACACTTAGCAAATAAACTGAAAAAGATCCTACAGAGTTAGAAATATTCTTTCTACCTATAGTTATGTTTAAACATTCAATACATCAATAATGCTTTGATATACTACACTAAATACTGAAGAAATACACAACTATCAGTTCATATTTTATCAGTAGCAAGGGAAAGGAGGTCGTTAATCTACTTAAAGTATCAGAGCAGAAGACATGAAGAATATTAAACATAAAATACCATTAATATTAGAAGACAAAGTGCCAACAACGTCATTGCAAGAAATTTCTCTTCTTCATTAACATTCCTTCCAGTGAGCACTGGTGCGTGGTACAATGGTGGCTCCAAGGGAGCATCTAACTACTGAAAGCTTAAAGACCAAGGAGCATTGAGCTCTGCAACTGAAACAAAAATACTATTTTTCTATTACTATAGACTATAAAATCATCAATTTTTCTGACCCTTAGAATAGGGCCGGACTTACTATTTATACACATTTACATCTAACCCTAACCCTAAGCCTATTTTACATCTTTTCATAAAATATATTATCCGGTGGCTGATACTACCTGCACCACTTTACAAAAGACCTCGAGACAGAGAAGGTCTGACATGTTAGAAGAATAAGACAAGAAGATGGAGTGGAAGAATCAGCCTCAAGAAGAGAGCCAAGAAGGAGAAGGAAGAAATTTGATCCCTCGGGGATTGAGGCTACATGCCTCATAAATGAGAAAAGTGGTGCCCTGTCTCTAATGCACCAGGTGTACTTCTGAAATGGTGCCTCAGGGAGACCAGCTGTCAGAAAACTTCTCGCTGATCTGACGTGCCTTTGCATAGCTAACTACCCTCTGAAAACATTTATTAACTACTTTGAAAGTGACCAGTCGGCCTTGGGGACCAGGACATAAATCACTGAAAGAATACAAAAATGTTGGATCTGGGACTTTGGGATCTGGGAAGTTACGTTCCAAAAGAATAAAGAATACAAAAACACTTAGGTTTTCTCTGAGCCCCGAAGAATGTTTTTCTCTCTTCCTTAGTGATACTTCTATGATACTATAGTCTCTGGCCTCTACCATCACTTCATCCACGTCTGGGGAAGGCATTGCTATTAGTGCGACTGTCTCTCCACCCAGCTTAGTCTAAAGGGTGTGGACTATCTGAGCTTTCTTGGCCTTTGGTGGGTTCTATGTCTGGCCATTATCTCTGCTAAGGAAAGGTGGGCCTGGGGTGTTGCTGGAGGTGCCTTTCTCTTTTAGGATTTTATTAACCATGGGGGCGATAGGGGTGGCTTGGTAGCCAAAATTTATTCCTGTGACTTCTCCCTGATATCTTGCTGTGCCCCTTAATCAGGATGAGCCTCCTATGTCTCCTAGTTAACCAGCAACATTTCCTTTGGTGACACATGTGTCTTCTGCCCTAGCGTCTGCATCTTTGGCCATGTCTGGGTCTTCATTTGTCACCCTGAGGTTTTCTTCATCTTGTTGTTCCATTTCTTCCTCAGCCTTTGTTGCTTGGATGTCCTCATCCATTGGTACATCTTTTGGTAATGAGGGAGGTAATGGGCCAAGATTCAGTGTTTGAGCCGCAGTGATTACCTCCCCAAATGTCACCTCCGAGAGTGGCATTTGGAACACGATGACTGAGGTTACGGTTGCTCCCAAAGGTCTGGTTCCCCCAGATGATGCCATTTGTTCACTTTTTTTTTTCTGGTCCACTCCCGTCTCCTGTATCTCTGGGACTTTGGAGGCAATTTTTTGTTCTGCCTCTTCCTCTTCCTCTGCCTGCTCCTCCTGTTCTTGGGCAGGTTCCTGTTATGGAGCTTCTTCTTGCTCTGATATTTTGGCCTCCGGCTTCTCAACGTCCCCCTCTAAATTTCCAAACTCATCGGTTGTAAAAACATCATCAAATTCATCCTATGGGGGAGGATTGGCTGGGACATTAGCAGGCTCTGGTTCCCTCTCTAGCTCCGGGGAGTCGGAAGAAAGGATTTCAACTTGTGAGATCTAAGGCATCCCCAGCTCTGGCTGTGCCTTGGGATTTGCATTAAGCCTTTTCTTTCTGCTAGTAACTAAGGGTGGCCCTGCATCCCTTAGTACTGCTTGTTCTTCTGGATCCACCCCTGTTTCCCTAACCATTAGGGCTGCTAGTGAAAGGGAGGAAGGAGGATGAACTGGTCTGATCATGAGCACCAGGGTTGCCAACCGCATGATTAGATTCTCCCTCATCTACTGGGAGGCCGCTATTGATTGCTTCAGCTATTCTTTTATTGGTGTCCCCCACATAGTTGGGGTCTCCATTATTATTTTTCCAAGGCTATCTCCTCCTTGTGAAGAAGTACTGGCTCCCAGGGTTAACTTTGGCACCGGCTGGGCAGCCCTGTGGACACTCTCGGGGCACACCTTCTTAAAGTAGACGTGGCTATGCTCAACCATGTTGTGGGTGAACTCTTCAATGGTGGGCCCCTCCTAGGCATTCCAGTCCACTGATGGGAGGGCCATTTTATCAATCCCCTTTGGTTTGTACTGGGGATCTATTGTGGGTCTAGAATCTGAGAAGTCTTCTAAAAATCTCTGGAGCTTTAACCTTTCCATCATTCCCATATTCATCCAGATGTAATGCCAGCTCCGGACCTCCATTTTGTCCTGAAAATCTTCCTAGAATTCTTCCATGTGGTATTGGTGGGGCTCTGATGCTCGGGGAAGTGCCAACGCAATTTTTCTGTGCGGATCAAAATTCTTTCGTGCCAAGTAGAATTCTACTAAGTTATAGCTTTTGAGCTCATTGTCTACTTCCTTGGCCATGGCCAGACTGCATGAATAATTCCAAAAGGTAATTGGGAATGGGATGTTTGTCACCTTCTTCAAGGCATAGAAGGCATGTAATTCCACCATTTGTCTGCAATATTCTAAAAGAATTAGCTTGTTCCCAAAATGTTTGGGTAACAAGTAAGGTTTCCCAGAGAAGCCGATTACCCTTATGTATGTTTGTTGCTGGAACTATATATAGTAATGGTTGTAGCTTCTGACCAGATTCATTGCCTCTGTGGAGAGGCGGTATCCTACATCTCGGGTAGGTGTGAGCAGGTTGTAATAGAGAAAGGCATCATTCACATGGTAGAAACTAGGCAAACTGGCCTCCCATTAGATTTGTGGGAAAAAGTCCCAGGGAGCCTTCTGACCTAGGCCAATCCTGAGTATGCCTGATGTAAGTAATCCATTGGTGGCAAGCCATTATTACGCCAGGGCCCAGAGAACATAAGAAGTCATATAGAACTTCCACTTTTGAACCACCTGTAGAAACTGCAAATCTACATGGTTGGAGATGATGGCGGCCCAATCAAAATATTCTCCCTTGGTGGAGATGCCAAGCAGAAAATAGTAAATCCATGCTAAAAATTCTCGTGCATGGTGTTTCCTGAAGACCCTGGATAGTGCTATTATCCCCATCTCGATACTTTCCTTAAATTCAGACCGAGGGAGTTCTAGCTTCATTCTCTTTGGATCCCTCTTTGGGGTCTTGAGCCAATTATTATTTATGTATATTCAGGTTTCTTCCTCCAATGGTTTGAACTGCACTAAGGCATCTAATCTGGTAACCACAGTTGGTGTTTTGAATTGGGGGATCCCTAGGCCCATTTGGAAGGTAGCGGTGTTAAGAGACACCATAGGGGTAGGATACTCGGTGGGTTCCGGGGCTGCGAGCATGACGGCCTGGATAGAAGAGTTGTAATGTGCTGCAAGTGTGAGGATTAACTCTGGAGACTACACTAAGCACAAAAAATAGGTGGCCTTGAGGATCCCAGAATCCCCGACGTTGATTGCTAGTGGATCCTCAGCCTGTCGTTGAATGTACATTATTTTTCCCAAGGCCTGCATCTCGGCCCACATCCTGACACTGGTGTCGGTGATCAATTGACCTTTGGAATCGATCCTTGATACCATGATGGTGTTGTCCTTCATGTATTTCATACGGAGGGGAAATTTTTCCAAGGCCCTCTCCATTTTAGATTTTATGGCTACCCTGGTGACCACCGCGGAAGGAATTTCTAGACTCCCAGGCAGTGAAGATGCGGAAACCTCAGACATGATGGAAGTATATTGTTCTAGAAACCTGCAAGGCAAGGTGACTGTCAGAATGTATAGATAAATAAAACTCTGGGATCTGGAGATCTTACCACCGTGGCACCTATTTTCCCTGAGAAGTTAGTTTAATTCAAAAATCCCAGAAAGTATATATATTTTGCAAACTTGAGATTTAACCAATATCTGGGCCCGGGGGTCACACCATATTTAGCAAAAGAAAAATGTGGGTTGGATGGGGGTCAGAGACCCAGTGTCTAGAAAACTAATTGTTAGAAGGAGTGCGAAATGTGAACTGTCATGCCCATGTGGGCGTCATGTGGCTATGCAATAAATGGAAGTTATGGCGACGACGGCGGAGCCAACTGTCCAAACGTGCAAAAAGTGGAGGCCAGTTGAAAAGTTTTATATGCATACATGGGACGTAAATGGGATAGTCATTAAGGGTAGTTTATGAGGAGAGAGAAAATCACCTGGTTGAAACCAGCTGAAAGCCGAATTTCAACTAGGTGATATCCTGCATGGAACAAGCTCATAGATTTTGTGAATGAGAACAGAGGAAGCATGATGAGCTAGTTACAAAACCGGGTGGATATAGACAAAATATACATCATATACAATAGATATACACTGGGGCCAAAAGGTATACACATGCAAAATGGAAGGATATACATTAAAATATAGCTAATACACAGTAGAGCCGAAATATAATGACTACCCTAAACCACAATGCATAAAAAGGTACAAGCATATACATCATTTACACTATTTATAGAATATACTACACCTGCACAAAGGGCAGACAACCCTCTGGCAGAGCTGACCCACCAACGGGTGGTGAACCAGATGTAGAAACAGAATGAAAACATAAGACAAAAAGAAACACAAACAAAAGCCAACAGAACACAACGAAAAAGAAAAAAGACGGAGGGAAACTAGACACCAACCTAAAAAATAGAGAAAGGCAAGAAGGTAAGGCACCCATGAATGCTCTGCAACAGCTTCTACCTTCAAAGGATCACCACTTCACACTAGAAACCACCTGCAATTGCTCAGAATGTTTTGGAATAGCTCGCACTAGACTCTGCTCAAATCGTCGTAATATCGCTCTGAAATCACTGTGATTGCTTAAGTGTTTTAATTGTGGTAATTGTAAAAAAGACAGGTGATTCTATTTATAGAAGGGGTAAAAGCAAGTTACCTTCCTTCCGCAAACTCTGGAACAAGCTGACCTCTGGACTCCAGGCCCGGGGATTCTGCGCGACCATACTTCCTTAAGAAAAGAAGTCATTGTTGCAAAGAATCCTAGAGTCAGGAATCTGGATCCTGGACAAGGAACAACCAACTCTAAAACCGGGTCCCAGAGATACAACAAAACAAAACACAAAAAGAAAAATGAACACCGTGGGAAAGAAAACCCAGGGAAGGAAAACAAAGAAACAAAGGAAAAAGACAAGGCAAAAGCCAAAAATAGAAAACAAAAAGGGGGACCCAACATTTTGCACACAAAATGTAGGGATGGGGATGTAGGCCATAACACCTTCCTATAGCCATGTACCTCGCAAGAGTATTAATTGGAACCTAACACTTATTCCCTGATATTAATGATAAAAATATGTATGTCTCAGAGGTTGTGTGCATGCATTAATCATGTTACAGGGATCAGTCGTGGTGAATTAAAGATTAGCATCGTGATGTTGAAGAAGTCAAAAGCTAGCTATTGCTGCAAAGACACCATCATGTCGAAGAGGTCGAGAAAGTAGTTGAAGTAAGTTAAGACATTGTTGCAAGATCTTCATGAGAAGAACAAGTCAATTCAGTTTCCTATTAAAGACATCGCGTAGATCTAGAGGCACCATGTACTATATTTTGGGTAGACTTATTCTCTATGGACGATATTTCTATTATGAAGCATTATGTATCTGTAATGATCTTCATTAATGGAGTGATCTTAGGTTTAGGGAGTAGTTGTAGATTTCCTTTAAATAAGATGACTGTTGTAACTCTTAGGAGTTAGTCAAGTTAGTAGTTATTTTCTAAATAGAAGCTGATACAATTGTAATACTATTTTATTTTATTCACGTGTATTTTCCATGAATGAATAGAATGCACAAGTTGAGTTCAATTCTGTTATCTTGATTGTGTTTGTATTCACTCATCCAAGGGGGCCCACTTGGTGAATGAATTCCCTTGTTAGAGTAGAAATCATTTCCATGCTTTTAGAGAAGTAAAATAGAACTCTGTTGTTCCCGCAACCACTAGTAATAGGACTAGTAGATTGTTCCCATAGCATAGCCAGGTAGAGAAGTTCCTATCCATAATTATTATTTTCCTAGGGTAAGAGAATTTACTTGATTTAGCATAGATTTTGCGATGCTTAATGGATTTCAATTTCATAGGTTTAGCCATGAGAAGCAATGGATTTTGAAGCATATACTTTGCAAATGCCATTCCAAGTTTACGTCCCTGGTTGATAATTAAATGAGACTGAATAATCTAATTAGAAACCATTTAGGGTGTCCAATCCTGAAATAAGAAGTCTAATGCTATGGGTTTCTAAGAAATTTGTTTAGCCAAGCATTTTTGGTGCTGCTGCTAGGGATGGTGTTAGTTCAAACACTTTGGTGTTCATGTTGCTAGTTTTCATAATTTAGGACTGAGTTTCAAGTAATCCTTTTATGCATACAAGAAGGGACCCTCGTGGGAGATTCCTTTCTCACAATCACCAGGTTGAACCATTTGATATCTTTAATCCTGAACCAGAGGAACCCCGAGTTGAGATTGAATAATAAAACCCATTCAAAAATCCATTTGCTGATGCCCAAGGAGAAATATCTTCACCATCATCCTTTGAAGGATCACTACATTTGCATGACATGTTTGATGAACCTGAGTATCAAGACAACCCTTTAGCCCTTATTATCTATCAACCACAATAGCCAGGTCCTCCCCCAAGGATGGATCAACCTACCTTTCCTTTCCCCATTCCTCCTCAGCATGGTAATCATAATATCAATAATACACCTCCCTCCGCACTCCTAGAATTTTATGGCCTCATCACTGAAGACCCTGAAACCTTTGTTTTTTATTTCAATATCCTCTGTAGGATCTATTATTACACAACTGACACCCATAAGATGAAATTGTTTCGATCTAATCTTAAGGAGGCTTCTCTAAAGTGGTTCATGGGGCTGGGAGCTGATGCTGTAGAAGATTGGGATGCCATGAGAAACATGTTTCTTTCCAAATATAAGGAGTATTGTAGGGGTCAAGATTTAAAAGTGGATGAAATTTTTAAAATATCTCAAAAGGAGGATGAGACCTTGGAGAATTATCTCTCAAGGTTTATGTTCAACCTGTAGTGGAATACCCAACATCAGTTGAATGAGGAGTCCCAAAAACATCTTTTTTCTAAAAGGTGTAAATGATGGGAGTATAGAAGATTTGGATCTTATGGCTAGTGGAGAAATCACTCAAAAGAACTGGCCTGATATAAAAAACATATGCCAGAACTATTCAAGGACTACTGTGAATAAAGTGAGAGGAATAAGAGACTTGCCTCAGAAATCCAATGGTTCAGGAGTATCTAAATTGGAGTTGTCCAATGTTTTGTCTAATTTTAAGTAGGACATCATCGATGGTGTTGCTACTCATCTGGAAAACATGCAAGCATGAAGGAAGAAGGAGGATACAAAAGCTATGCTAGCTGAATTATGATCTCACTAAAGAGAGAAGAAAAGGAACTATAAGTGCAAAATAGTTGCATTTGTGGATACTACTTCAATGCCCACAGATTTTAAGGCTATAGATGAGGAGAATGGTGAGGTTTTCTACGTTGATCAGAGGTGACCATGAGCTTAAAGACAAGGTATGCCTCAAGATCCCCTAAATAATTTTGGTTATAATAATAGTAGTCAATGGAAAAACTAGAACCCTCAGAATTCTTGCCCTCAGGGATAGAATTAGAATTATAATTGGTCTAGCCAACAACCATAGTATAACCAAAAATATCAACAACAACCTACATTCAACCCATACCAACAATAATTTAACCAATATCAGTAGCCACAACAGAATAAACAATGGAAACCACATGGTAAATGGAAAAAACAACCTCAGTGGGGACCCAATAAAACCTAATAAAAAACAAGCTATTATGCCTCCACCTTAGTAACAAGCTATTATGCCTCCACCTCTTGCAGCCATTAATAATCCTCAGAAACCAACACAACTGCCTGCGCAACCAACTCCAAATCCTAATAACAAGCAACAAGCTTACTCCCTACAAGTGAATATTATTCACTTAATATTAGGACCAATATTTCCTACACCTAAGGATCCCATAATCATTGAAGTTTCTAATGTTGAGGAAATAACAAAAAATCAACCCACTGCTACTCCACCTATTTTGCAATCTACTCTAGTTTTGAAAAATCCACCTTATCCGCAGAGATTGGTTCAAATAGCACCCTCAAAAGAAAACCCTATTGCAGCTAATTTGATTAACCAACTCAAACAAATGACTATCCAAATACCTCTACTAGATGCCCTCAAATAAATTCCCATCTATATTAAAGAAATAAAGGAAGCTTGTATCAGACACCCTGGTAGAAAGAGGAAAGATCCTGACACTGTCCATGTTCTTGGGCAACTTTCTGATCTCATTTTCAGTAAAGTATTGATGCCTAAATACTCTGATCTATGAACCCCATTGGTTACCATTCATATTAACGCTATCAAAATAGAGAATGTCTTGATTGATTTACAGGCATCCATCAATGTCATGACAATGGTAGTATTGTTAAGACTTAATATCATTGGTTTATGGGAAACACCTACAATACTCTACTTAGCTGATAATTCCATAGTGAAGCTAGATAACATTGTGGAGGACATCATTGTCACACTTGATTCCTTGGACTACCCCTCTAATTTAATAATCCTATCCCCCAAAGCAACACTAGGAGGATATCCATTAATCTTAGGAAGGCCTTAGCTAGCCATAACAGATGCTTTCCTTTCATGCCACTCAGGAAAAATGGCAATATATGATGGGATCCATACTAAGAAATTAACCCTGTATTCTCCATCCAAGCCCCAAGATGAACTTGACGAAGTTATTTGGCCAGACCTAGGTGATGCTTCCCTTGAGGCAAACTCTATGCAAAAGCTCATGGTTATTGGAAGAGATCCATTTATGGTATCCCAAGAGCAAGATGACATACTGGTGGAAATTCTTACCAATCACTATAATTTAGATGCATCCTCTTGTTATATCCCTAATTGTTCCCTCAAAACTATATTTCCCAAGAAGAACCCACCTAAGCTTCCTGCATCACCCAATTTTCTTCATACATTATTACCACATGAGATCAAGTCACCCTCATTTGCAAAATTTATGATGCTAGATAAAGTTAAAAGAGTAGAAACTGCCTTAGGAAAAGAGTTGAATGCTAATAAAACCCTCACCAAGTCTGTGTTGCACAGTCTTATCCAACTATTGAAAGAAAGATACAAATCCTTTGCATGGGACTATACTGATATGAATGAGTTGGACCAAAATATTTGTACCCATAAGATTTATATCAGCTCTGAGTCCAGACCAATTAGACAAGCCTAGAGGAGAATTAACCCTGCTCTGAGAGATATAGTGAAGACCGAGTTACAAAAAATCCTTAAAGCTGGCTTTATATATCCAATTTTTGACAGTTAGTGGGTCTCTCCTTTAGTTATTATTCCAAAATGGGGGGAAATAGAGAGTTTGTGTGGACTATATGGAGCTCAACAAAGCCACTAAGAAAGACCACTTTCCATTACCTTTCATTGACCAAGTACTTGGCAACCTTGCTAGAAAAAAGTATTTTTCATTTTTGGATAGCTTCAATGGCTAAATCCAAATCCACATAGCACCTGAAGATCAGAATAAGACAATGTTCACCTGTCCATGTGAAACATTTTCTTATTCTATCTTTCCATTTGGATTGTGCAATGCACCTGCTACATTTTAGTGGGTGGTAATCAGTATCTTCTCTGACATTTGTACTGACTGTGTTGAAATATACATGGATGACTTCACTGCATATGGAACTACATTTGAGGAGGCTCATGCTAACTTGGAGAAAGTTCTTAAAAGATGTCAGGAATATAACCTCTCCCTTAACAGTGAGAAGTGCTACATGATGATGGAAGAGGGAGTTGTCTTAGGGAATTACCTCTCATCCTTTGGCATCCAGGTTGATCTTGCGAAGATTGCAGTCATCACTATGATTCCAAATCTAGTCAAGTAGAAGGATGTCCGGAGTTTTCTTGGTCATGCTAGATACTACAAGAGATTCATTAAGGACTTCAGCCAACTTGCAGGCCCATTGCATACCTTGTTGAAGAAAGAAACTAAATTTGAATGGACAACTGACTGTGAGATGTCAGTTCAATAGTTAAAAGATGTTCAAACTCAAACACCTATTCTTAGAGGACCTAATTTGAATATGCCCTTTCATATTCATATTAATGCATCTAACTATACCATTGGGGCAGTGCTAGGCAAAAAGGAAGGTACAGTTGAGCATGTTATTTATTATATTAGTAAGAATCTACAAGGTGCTGAACTGAACTATATTGTTACTAAAAAGGAATTGCTAGCAGTAATCTATGCACTTGATAAATTTAGACATTACATTTCTGGTTATAATGTCTTTTTATACATTGATCATTCAACAATCAAATACTTAATAAACTAGCCTTCCATATCTGGTAGGTTAGCAAGATGGTTACACCTCATACAGGATTTGATGTAACAATCATTGGTAAACCAGGTAAGGCTAATGTGGTGGCTGATTTCTTATCTAGATTACAAGTTCCATATGATCCTGTAGCCATTGATGACAACTTTCCTAATGAGCACCTCTTCTATGTTGACACTTACAACCCATGGTATGCTGATATCGCAAACTACCTTGCTACAAGAAGGACACCACCTCATTTCTTTCCAAGAGAGTGTAGGCTTCTAGTTGACAAAATCTTCAACTTTTCATAGATATCAAGATTTATGTTTTACACAGGTCCTGATCAGGTCACCCGAAGATGTGTTCATGAAGGTGAGACTTATGAAATCCTTTGGGCCTATCATGATGAGTCATGTGGTGGCCAATTTGTAGGTAAGAGGACATCATACAATATTTTGACAACATGCTACTACTGGCCTACCCTACATAAAGATATAGATAAGCATGCCAAACACTGTGACTGATGCCAACATATGGGGCGCCCAAACAAGTCAAATGAAATGCCCTTGCAGCCTAAGGTGGTGGTGACACCATTTCACAAATGGGCTATCAATTTTTTTGGACCTATCGAGCTGTCTTCTCATGCTAAGTCATTTATGTTAGCATTCACTGATTATACAACCAAATGGGTAGAAGTCGAAGCAATAAGGCATGCTAGAGATCATAATGTAGTGGAATTTCTTTATGAATATATATTTACTAGGTTTTGTATACCTCGTGAGATAGTAACAAACCAAGGTACACAGTTTACTTCTAATCTTATTGTTTAGTTGATGCATCAATACACAGTGAGGCATGGTAAATCTTCCCCATACCATCCTTAGGCCAATGGGAAGGAAAAAATAAAATAGGGAGATTGAATCAATCCTGACTAAAATAGTTGTTGTTCACAAGAGGGATTGGGCTACCCTTTTTCCTGAAGCAATTTGGGCTTACCAAAAAAATTGGAAAACATCAACTAGTTTCACTCCTTTTGAACTGGTTTATGACAAATCTGCATCTATTTCTATTGAGTTTCAGCACAAGACTCTCAGGATGACATTGTAATTATACATTAACCTTACCAGGACACAAGAAGACAAGCTCTGACAGCTTAATGGACTAGATAAGTATTGAAAGTCTGCATTTCACAATATAGAATTGATTCAAAAGTAGTAGAATAAGTGGAATGATAGATTCATCAAGTTAAAGAAATTTTCCAATGGTGATTGGGCCCTTCTCTATGAATCACGCTACTAGCATACCCCAGGAAAATTTTAGACCCGATGGCTAGGACCTTATGAAATAATAGAAAATTTTCATAATGGAGAGGTTCGAATTTCCACCATTGATCCTGTGCCATTCAATTTTCTTGTAAATGGGATTCACATCAAGATCTACCACAAGCCTACAAGTCCCGAAGACTTCGTGTAGCAGTTCCAGCACAACGATGACAACAACACTCCTGTAGCAGTAGCATCTGGGTCTTCTACCCAGGTTTCCCCTAATCCTTAATTTTTATCAGTGATTCCATAATAAACATTTCACTTTCTCAGAAATAATTTCTCCACAATAAAATCCACCTCACCTCCTATCTCTACCATTTTCTTCCGTCCCATTGAATCACTCCATCAGTGCATGTCACTTATCAGAACACTCTTCCTGTAGCACTTCAGAGGTTAGTGACAAATACCTTCATTCATACATTATTTTATTCATTTTTATTAGAATTAAGTGTTCTTATTCTTTTATACTCTTGCACACAATGGCCTGGTGGGACCCATGCATTACACTTAGTTGGGGCAGGAGGGATTATTTAATATTTGTTTGCAAATTTTGAAATTAGCATGTAAAGGATGAAATTTATTTCTTGTCTTTTCAAGATGATTGCCGTCATGTGTGAAGCCATCTGTCACCCAGTGTTTACGTCACCATGATTTGATTTGAAATTAATTAAAATTTTTAAAAGATTAAGTTCAATTAATGATGGTATTTTCCTGATGTGTTTAGGGTGGCAAGCCTTAACACATGCGAAAGTATTTATGAAATATCATTCACTTTTAATTAGCTGGAAGTAAATGATATTTTTGTTAGAATAGTCCCAAAGGATAACTGAGAGGGGGGAGGGGTGAATCAGTTATCAGCTACTTTAATTCTTTTCTTTACTTAGATATAAATTAACATAAAGCAAATGCACATTCAGATAAGACAATAGAGAACACATCAATTTTGGTTACGGCGAAACCAAATAGGTAAAAACCCCGGTGGGAATTAGCACCCACAAAGAGCTGTACTTGAGAATAATTATCCCTATTAAGAGATCTTGCAACCCTATTAGGAATTTTTATTTACAATTCAATAAGTACAAATACCTAGTTAAAGGTTGGACCCTATTAGGAGTCTTTTACAAGTAACCCTGTTAGGGGTGAGGACTCACTGTCCAAAAGCTCACTGCTAAAATGATGAAGGCTACAACCTTCAGTAGAACAGATATATACTATATCTAATAGATGAAATGTTTGAGTAGACTTGTTATCTTGATCAGTTCCAGTGTATTATATACATTCACTTCTTCACATAGACATTTTATTGATGAATGAAATGTCTCTACTGTCCCAAAACAACGGAGATTCTGTTCTGTACTTTTTCTATCTTTTTTCTTCTCATTCACACTTGGCATTCATCAAAAGAAATACTATAAGTATCTTCTCCAAAGGATGTGATCTTCATCAGCTATAGGATTCCCTTCAATACTTCTTTAGTCAGCCACATCAACCATGTGACCTGATTAGAAATATGAAACTCAGACTGAATAGACCCGACACTTCACAAAGTCGGCTCCACCAAATTAACTCCAACTTCATGATTCTGATAGAACATGTTTTGCACATTTAGATAATTATCTTTAACTCATAACTAAACATGAATAAAAACACACATACCCCAAAGATAGGTGCAACTCAAGAAATAAAGTAATTATGTCGGCTCTTCACAAATAGTCTTAAGTCTCTGTAAATGTCATAACTGATTAGCATCTCAACTAAAACTTCATATCTGACTCGACGTGAATGCACATAGTATCTAGAACACACATAGCTCCAGAACATCTGTACTGATAATTGCATATAGAACACTGATTTTTATTATATGTTGTCATCAATGACAAACATACAATCAATTATTTGCACAGAAGAAAATCTCCAACAATCTCCCCCTTTGACATTGATGGAAATATATGATGTTATCAACTCAAAGTGTCTTCCTTCTTTTTACAATCTTCTCAATATCCTCATCAAAAGTTCCTCTTCACTACTATTGCTCTATATACTCCCCCTGAGTATATGCTCCCCCTTACTAATACTCCCCCTTTGACATCAATGAAAAAGGGTGTTGAACACCATTAAGCATAGGTAATACTCCAAAAGGAGAATAGTCAACCATTCATCAGTCACCAAGGACTGATGTTCTTGCTGCAAATTCTAATCAGACTCGGGAAAGGAAATTACTCCCAAATTCTCCTGGAGATACTCAAAAGTATCTTTTGATAATGGCTTTGTAAAAATATATGCTAATTATTCTTTAGTGCTCACATAATCCAACTTTACTTCTCTGTCTGCAAATTTTTCTCTTAGAAAATGGTATTTGATCTCAATGTGTTTTGTCTTTGCATGCATCACAAGGTTCTTTGACATATTGATAGTACTAGTGTTGTCATAGTAAATAACAATAGGATAATCAATTTGAATACCAAAGTATTTAATTATCTATTTGAACCAAACCATTGTTGAACAATTCAATGCTGCTGCAACAAACTCAGCTTCTGTTGTTGACTGAGAGATACAATTCTTCTTTTTACTTGTCCAAGTGACTAATCTGTCAAACTGCCCAATCTACATCTGTATACACACAAATTTGTATATTCTCTGAGTTAGGATACCATAAACCATAGTCTATAGTCCCTTTTAAGTATCTGAATATTCTTTTTATTGCCATTAGGTGATTTTTTCTTGGGTTCAGCTGAAAATCTTCTAACAATGCCAACTGCATTAGAAATATGAGGTCTAGATTGAGTAAGATATATGAGTTTTCCAGTCATAGAATTGTATAGGGTCTTTTCAACTACTGTGGAATCATCATCTTTAGAAAGCTTGCTTCCTGTTATCATGGGGGTGCTTACTGGGTTGCAATCTTCGATCTTGATAGTCTTCAATATTTCCTTCGCATACTTAGACTTATTTATGAATATGCCTTTGTCTGTTTATTTTACATTCAATCCAAGAAAATATTTGATAGGTCCAATCATGCTCATTTCAAATTCACTTTTCATTTCTTTGGCAAATTCTGCACTAAGTTTTTCATTAC
>MU221002.1:527607-573129 GCA_018584345.1 Thuja plicata
ATGATATCTTCCTTAGAGTGGTATTTGGATGTGTATTTTGAGTTCTTAGGAGTGATACTTTCATCTTTAATCTATGATTCTTCTTCACTTGGTTTAGGATTGTTACATGAAACATCAATACAGTCAAGCATTTCTTCAATAATTGTGTCCTTATTGATGGGTCTGGGCTCATCTTCAATCATGGGAGCATAGTTATAATATCTTTCTTGAATCATAAACTTCTCATCAATCTTCACATGAGTACTTTCAATGATCTTCTTTAATCTTAGATTAAAACATCTATAGGCTTTTCTTTTAGTAGAGTAACCAAGAAAAATACCTTTGTCACTTCTAGCATCAAACTTGCCAATGCTATCATCTCTCTTGATGTAGCACTTGCTTCCAAATATTGTGAAGTATTTTATAGTAGGTACATTACCAAACCAAAGTTCATAGGATGTCTTGTCTGCACCCGGCCTTAATTATATTCTATTGATAGTATAGACTACTGTATTGACTGCATCTCTCCAATAGGTATGAGAAACATTTCCTTCAATCATGATAGTGTGCACTATGTCAAGTATTATTGTGTCCCTTCTTTCTACAATCTCATTCTATTGTGGGATTCTAGGCTCTTGATTCCATGTTCTTCATAGTAATCATAAAACTTGTCAGAGGTGAATTCTCCTCCTCTATCAGATCTCAGACATTTTATCTTTAGTCCAGTTTCATTCTCAACCTTATCTTTTAACACTTTGAACTTCTCAAAAGCTTCAGAATTGTCTTTTAAGAATGCAACCCACATCATCCTTGATAAATCATCAACAAAAAAAATGAAATACCTTTCTCCATAGTAAGATCTTGTTTGAGTAGGTCCACATAGGTTTGTATGTATCAGATCTAATTTGTTTTCTGCAAAGTCTTGTTTGATCCTGAATGAGGTCCTCACATGCTTCCCCATCACACATTCCCTGCACATGGTGTCAACTGGTCTTGCAATACTTGCAAGGTCTCTTACTACCTTTAAATTACTTATCGTGACTATGTTGTCAAAATTGATATGACAAAGTCTCTTGTGCCATAGCCAACTGTCATCCACTTTTGCTACAAAACAACTTACTTCTGAATTAAGATGAAAGACATTACATTTGGTCTTTGAGCCTGATGCAATCATGTATCCTTCTTTGTTGTGAATGATGCACTGGTTTTTTTTGCATTCCAACTGATATCCTTTATCAAGCAACTGTCCAACACTTAGTAAGTTATGATGTAAACCATCAACATAAAGAACCTCATCTATCTTATTCTTTCCATCTAAGGTGATAGAACCTCTCCCTATGATAGGTTTGGGAGTGTTATCTCCAAATCTAACCATGCCACCTTTGTATTTGTCCAAATATACAAATATGTCTTTGTCTACTGTCATGTGGTGTGAACATCTGCTGTCAATGATCCAGTCAGTTCTGATGTCAGCTTTTGAAACTAATGCTAGCTCTTGTGTTTTTTCTTAATCTTCTGTGTCCATTTCTTCAAGCATATTTTCAATGTCTTTAATGGAAACAAAACCAAATTCATCTTCTCCTGAATCATCATCAGTTACACCATCTTCAGCATGATAACATTCCTTAGTGTACTTGGGTTTTTAATCTGATCTGAACTTCTTGACTTGTAGGACACTTGGATGCAAAGTGACCAACTTTTTTGCATAAAAAAACATTTGAATGGTAGCTATCCTTCATATTTCCCTTTACCTTTCCTTTCTTTCTTGGAAATCATAGCAATGATTTCTTCTAGTTCTGTATCCACTTCTTCATTATTACTAGAGATGCTTATGGATTTCTTGCTGTGGACTGAGACTTTGAAATCCGTCTCACTTTTTGGTTCTATATTCAATCTTAATATCTCAAATGTAGATATTTTTATGATCAAAATCTCTATTGAATTCTTTTGAAAATTGCAGTCTCATCTAAGATATTGATCTGTCTCTCATATTCTTATGTTAGTGTGGTCATTAGTTTGTCCATTATATCATCCTCTGAAATTTCTCCACTATTGTTCCTGATACCTTAAACTGCTTCATTAATTCTTTGATTGTAGGCTCTGATGTTTTCTTCAGGTAGCATCTCTAAGTTGTTGTAGCTTTTCTTCCATGTCTTTATGCGTGCATTCTTTTCTTGGATGTCTCCTTCAAACATATCTTCTTATAGGGCACTGATTAGGGCTTCTTTGGTGATTGAATTTTGAGTGAACACTTCCTTTTGTTTGATTGTAGAGTCTTCTTCTGCAAGGTCTTTCAAGGTGGGAACTTTAATTGCTTGAGTGGAAATCTCATAGATCTCAAATCCAACACACTGAATATGTGTTATCATTTTATTCTTCTAGTCAAGATAGTTTTCTCCATCGAAATTAGGACTCTCTTTCCTAAAGTATGCCATCTAATCTACCTTAAGCTGTTAGGCTTTCTCTCCAATGCACTTGGCTCTGATACCAATTGTTAGAATAGTCCCAAAGGATAACTGAGAGGGGGGGTGGTGAATCAATTATCAGCTACTTTAATTCTTTTCTTTACTTAGATATCAATAAACATAAAGCAAATGCACATTCAGATAACACAATAGAGAACACATAAATTTTGGTTATAGGGAAACCAAATAGGTAAAAACCCCGGTGGGAATTAGCACCCACAAAGAACTATACTTGAGTATAATTATCCATGTTAAGAGATCTTGCAACCCTATTAGGAGTTCTTCTTTACAATGTAATAAGTACAGAGACCTGGTTAAAGGTTGGATCCTGTTAGGAGTCTTTTACAAGTAACCATGTTAGGGGTGAGGACTCACTATCCAAAAGCTCACTACTAAAATGATGAAGAATGAAACCTTTAGTAGAACAGATATACACTATATCTGATAGATGAACTATTGGAGTAGACCTGCTATCTTGATTAGTTCCAGTGTATTGTATATTACCACTTCTTCTTCATATAGATCTTTTCTTGATGAGTGAAATGTCTCTACTATCCCAAAACAATGGACATTCTATTCTATACTTTTTCTATCTTTTTTCTTCTCATTCACACTTGGCGTTCATCAAATGAACTTCTATAAGTATCTTCTCCAAAGGATGTGATGTTTTTTGGCTCTAAGATTCCCTTCAATACTTCTTTAGTCAGCCACATCAACCATGCAACCTGATTAGAAACACACAACTCAGACTGAATAGACGCAATGCTTCACAAAGTCAGCTCCACCAAATTAACTCCAACTTCATGATTCTGATAGAACATGTTTGGCACCTTAGATAACTATCTTTAAATAATAACTAAAGATGAATACAAACATGCATATCCCAAAGATAGGTAAAACTCAATAAATAATGTAATTATGTCAGCTCTTCATAGATAGTCTTCAGTTTTTGTAACTATCATAACTGATTAGCATAACTAAACTGAAACTTCATAGCTGACTCGACGTGAATGCAAATAGCATCTAGAACATGTATACACCATGGAAATGAACACACATATCTCCAAAACATCTGTACTAATAATTGCATATAGAACACTATTGTATATTATATGTTGTCATCAATGACAAACATACAATCAATTATTTGCACAGAAGTAAATCTCCAACAATTTTGTACTCTTATTTTATCATCTGCAACACCTTGAGTCCATAACAATTTCCATTTTGCTTTATCTTCTGTAGAACTTCTATGCAAAAATTTCTATTAATAGAAATTGGAGGAGACCTTCAAAGGCATGAGTTGATAGACCACGGAGTTCTACTTGGAGACCCAGCCATCTATGAAAAGTTTCAAAGAAGAGGGTGGCTAGGTTACTGTCTCAGCCTTAATAGATTTAATGAAGAAATTGCTTTGCAATTTCTAAACACTCTGAATAATGGATTTGCAGTGGTAAAGGGGTTAATAATAGAGTTCAAAAAGGATGTTGTGCAAGAGGTAACAAGAATACCATAGGAAGGAGAGAAATGGTCTAAAGATATTGATTTACACTCAGCTAGGGCACAGTTCACCTTGCATGGTGATCTGCGGCTAGACATTCACAAGAAGGGTACCTTAAGGGTATCATTTCCCATGGAGTACATGCAGACAACTATGTTCATCATATCATACTTAATTTGTGAAGGCTTTTAAAAATGTCTCCATGGGCTGCATTTCAAGATCTTGAGCACCCTCTGCCATGATGATAGACCGATAAATCTACCTAGCTTTTTATTTAACATTGTGAAAAGGTAAGATTCTCTAGTTCAATGAGGAAAACTTCAAATTGTTTCCCATCATTGTTTAATAAAATTAATTGTAGAAAGGGAGTTAAATAAGCAATTGATTATGACTTGGGATGAATTCTTAGCAATGAATGAAGTTTTTCCTAGAGTGGTCAGCCCTAGAGGTCAGGGTATAGGAAGAAGGGTTAAAAGAACAACGGGGGTTTGCAAGGTAATTCAATGAACATAGCTCATTTCTGAAGCCTCTTCCTCTAAATCTAACCTATCTAGGAAAAGAGCTTGCAATATTAGTACTCCTATTCCTAATAAGAAGAAAGAAAAAATAAAGGAGATCAATGACATTCCTAACACCCCACCTTCTATGAAAACTAGGTCTTCTTCCAAGGAAGACAAGGGTAAAACCCTATGATCAGAGGAATTAATTATGGAACAGTAGCCACATGGTGATAATTTATATAACATAGCTGATGAAGTCTTGTTCTATTTTTAGGAAGTGACACCAAAAGAACCTCCAATAGAAACTACGGAGGAGGTGTCCACCAATAGGAGGAAACACAAAGATCCTCTTTGCTCTTCCCAAGCCCCTGCTAGGAAGAGTGCAAGACTTTCTGCCAATATCAACAGAGATGACAAGTCTCCTATTCAAGTTGTGAATTTAAAATCTTTTGAGTCTGTACAGAAGTCCTCTTCTAAGGTAAAGGCTCAGAAAAATATAGATAGTGACACCGTTTCCCACCACAAAAATTTTGAAGCAACAACTGATCCTAATATTGATTATATCCTCATTGATAGTGATAGGAATTATGAGGAGGAAGAGGAATTTTCTGATGGCTCTGTTGGGCAAGATAATGTTGATAATTCAGAGAACCTACCTGATGATGAATTTCCTATAATAAATGAGGATGTTGTTGAAAAGGTGTTAGAGAAAGTAAGCAAGGATGGGTTAGAGGCACTAGCTAAAGTTGTTGAATCTTGTGAAGTGGATAAGGAAATAAAAACTCTTGTTATATGGAAAGGGGAAACTTCCACCCAGAATAAGGAAGTAAAAACCCCTCAGCCTACGCCAGGATGGATTGATATCCTTAATCAGGGACTCATGTCACCTCTGGACTTATCTACACCATTAGGTGAAGGGTTGAGCTTGTACCAAAATTTTCAATGGGAAAAGGCACAATGGAATTTAGAAAAGGAAAAGATGAAAAGAACCATTAATGAGCAAGCTCATCAATTGGATCAGAAATAGATAAGATTGCAGTTTTGGAAAGAAGGGTTAAGAAGATTACTGAATTGATTCCTGAAGCCATGGAATGCAGGTCACCATCTCCAGTCTATGCTTTGTTCCTCAAGGACCATTTTGTTAATTTTAAATTAACAAGGATTGTAGAAGGACAGTGATGTCTTGGATGCAAAATGAGATAAGAAGGGAACATCAGGCCTTGCCATATAGAAATAGTGAAATAGATACACCTTTGCTGATGAGGCTTGAAGTTTAGCATTCCAAATGAACTCTTCTTGACTAGCTCTTAGTAACTATGAACCTAAGTGGAGCCAGCAAGGTCTATCCAGTCAGAGAGAAAGCATATTCAGACAAGGAACATCACTCATCATAGAATATTGAGGCTGTAATATATGCTTCTAGGCATAAATGGGTAAGGATGTGACATGATCTGAATGTTTGTGAACCTCATTCTCCACAGAACTTGACTCTTGCAACCTGCCAAGTTCCATGTTATATAATGTTAGGAAGAACACTATGTAATTACTTGATTCCATTAAGGTTCCAACCGCCTATTCTCCTACAGCCGTTGTTAGCAGTTGTAAAGAAGAAAATATGAATTGGGTTTAGAACAATGTTGGTTTTCACATAAAAGTGACCCTATGCACATATTATCAACTTACATTTATTTTTTATGATAAGGGGTGTAAATCTAGAAATCAAGGCAAATAATCATGGAATAAAATACATACCTCTGAAAAAAGAACCTGCTAAAAACCCTGTCAGATGATCTCAGAAACTATTGATTTCTGGGATTCTAAACCAAAACAGCGAGATCTACAAAACCTAGAAGTCATTTTCTGATCTGACACAGTTCTAATTTGTACCCTCAAGTCAATGTCACCATTGAACTAGAATTTTTGATTCTGACCTAGTGCATAATTGACCTAAAAAGTCTCTGATAGGAAATCTATTTTTGGATACCAAAAGTTTTCTAAAAAGGGTATCCGAATCTGCACTTCGATCTATTTTTCTGAACCTATACTTGCAATAAAAATGGATTTTTTTATTGGGGGGTTGGGGGGAGGGGTTTTCCTTGGTCAAACCCCAATTTTTGAATTACCCTTAAAATATAATTGAAATTGCATAAGTAACAAAGTAAATAAATGAATTCACCTTGCTTGTATAGAAACCCTTGTGGCAAATTCAAATCTGTGGATCCTTAAGTATGTATGTAACAAATGGATGTATAATTTAGAATGTAGGATGTAGGATGTCTCAAATCAATTTCTTGTAGATCTTCAACACCAATCTTGAATGGATCTTTGGATAGGAAGAGGCTTGGAGGAATGTGGATGGAGAAATCTTCAACAAGAGGGCTCCATAGAGCTTGAATCCTTCAATGGCTACTAATGGATCTCCTTGATGAATTGGATGCTTTAATTCTTGAGAGTTGATGCTTGCTTCAATAGATTATTGGATTGCTTCAAATTTTGCTTCTTAGCTTGTCCTTCACACTTAGATTTTACTTTTTCAAGTCTTCAAGTCTTAGAGAAAATGAGAGGAGAAAGCTTCCTTTTATACAAATCTAGGGCACAATCTTCTAGAGAGGCCTACATAGGAGAATAAAATTCCCATTAGACCTATATCCCTAGAAGAGGACCTATATTAAATATAATTTAAGACTCATCCTTTCAGAACCCAAAACAGCCGACCTGGAAGCGGGTTTTGAATCTTTCCAAAGCTCGACATCTAAAAACCCTGGAAACTTGAAATTTGGACCTTGGGCCAGAAAAGGGTCAATTATGACCTAGGTCAAGGTTGAGGTTGACCTTGGCATAGGTCAAGGTTGAGGTCAACCTTAGCCTAGGTCAGGGTTGAGGTCAACCTTGAACCAGAAGGTCGACCTTGACCATGAAGTCTAGAACTTCAAATTTGCAGATCAGGGTGCTAGAAACAAGATGGAAAAAGTAGGAAATGGGGCAGAATAGGGGAAGAATCCAAATCCAAGTCAAAGACCCATTAAGGGCACTTAACATGACCTCAAAGAACTTACTTGGAATGCTAAACCAGTCCATAATGGAAGTGCTTCCATTTTCCAACTATACATTTAGCCCCCACTTTAGCAAGAGTATGGACTCGATGCAAACTCTTGTAAAGGAGATCATTAAGAAAAAATAATCTTATTGAAATAAAAAGGGACAAAGGAATCCTCAAGCCCCCTAGGAATTAATTATTTATCAACACTAAGATTATGATAAGAGAGATATCATGAGTTAAAGAGAAATAGAGAGGGATGAGTGGTTAGCTCGCCTAGTAAGATGTGTGTATCTCATTGTGAACCACAAAAGGATAGGATGACCCACCAAGAAAGCACTTGATAGTCACCCCATAAAGTTGTGTATGTTAGGAATAAGGTGTCTTAACCTTGTATATTTCCTTACATTTGATATTATTTGTTTTGTAATTAATTGTTTGCAAATAATGTATTTAAGTTTGATATCCGTTATGTCATTTAGTTGAGTGGACATGTTGTGTTTTCACTCCACTTGGAAGATGACAAGGATGATCAAACTTGGTCTAGGTGGATCTAGGCATCCCTTTCTATGGTAGAGTTTATTTTCCAAATGTCGGCACTTTGGACAATGTATAAGGTAATCATGATTGAAATGGTTATGACAGATTCCTATGATGGTCATTAAAATTTTTAAGAGCTAATTGTGAAAGATTTGATGATGGGTGAAGACATGCAAGCCATGTGGAAAATTATCATGTTGAGTACTGTACACTCTTCTGCAATGCGTGGGGTTCGGAACATCACCCAGAATTTTTTTTTGGGGTTCCTATTTTTTTGGAGAATGGTAAAACCCTAATACAGTTATCTTTGGAAGTTGCCCTAAAAATGAAAGCGCATGATATAAGCATTTTGGGTTGAAAATCACTGAGTGAGAAGTTAGTGTATTGTTGGAATGCTGTTATGCTATCGAATTTGTCTTCAACTGTTGATTACCTCCCGAAAGAACTTGCATTGCAAGTGTATTGTAAACAACAATAGTTTTGACTAACACATTGTGCAGGTTTTGGAGTGCTGGGGTTTTTTACCAAAAGGTATTCCCCAGAGTAAATCATTGTGTCATTCTCATTTTTCTATGTATACATGTTATTGAAGCAACATCTAAGTTAATTGTATTAACATTCTATAATTGATAAGGGTTAAATCTGAATTTGCACGATCCTCTCCTTAGGAGTTTAGCTTAGGGAATTGTTTTCCACACACTTAGTTTCCTTTCAGTTGGTATTAGAGCCTGGCCAGTTTTGGTTCTATTTGTTAGGATATGGGTTTTTTGAGCTGATCTCTAGTTCAGTGGGAGTATTGTTTCAGAGTATTCATAAACTTACTATAGGAAGAGATGGAAAGTTCTTCATATAGTAGAATGGAGGTGGAAAAGTTTAGTGGCACAAACTTTGAGTTGTGGAAACTCAAGATGGAAGACATGCTCGTAGACTGTGATGTATGGGAGGTAGTTGAAAATGACATCAAACAAGTAAACATGCCTCAAGTAGATTGGGATCTCAAGGATTGGAAAGATAAGGGTCTCATTAGACTCTGTCTAGCAGATTTTATTCTCCTAAATGTTCTCGAGGAGAAGACCGCAAACAAATTGTGGACACGGCTTGGGTCTGTGTATTAGGCCAAGTCCTTGGTGAATAGATTGGTCCTAAGAAAGAAGCTATATTCTCTGAGAATGGAGGAAGGAGGATCCATTGCAATCACCTAAATGCATTTAACATTCTGATTTCATAGTTGACATCAACCGGTTTCAAGTTGGAGGAGGAGGGTCGATGTATGACCCTGCTATGTTCCTTGTCAGATTCATGGGACCATCTTGTGATGGCCTTTGGGATTAATATTATCACTTTCCAAATGGATGATGTGGTTTCTTCACTATTATCTGAGGAGATGCAAAGAAAGACCTCTGATTCAACCAAGGAAGCCCTTGCTGTTCACGGTAGATCCAAATACAGAGGAAAGAAAAATGAAAAGAAGTCTGAAAAGGGTAGATCCAAATCCTGTGGGAAATCTAAGACTCCTGAAAAGTCTAAGGAAACATGTTGGAACTGTGGTAATACTAGGAACTTCTGTAAGGAATGCAAAGAGCCAGAGAAGAAGAAGAAAAGCCAAGATTTAGATTCTAAAAAAGCTCAAGAAGATGGCGATGCTTTTGTTGCAGCCTTGGCCACCCATGCATCTAATGATGTGTGGCTAATTGACTCAGGTGCTTCTTTTCATATGACCTCTCATCAAAGTTGGTTCTCAAAGTGGGAGGAGTTCAATGGTGGAAAGGTGTACCTAGGTGATGATTCTCACCTAGAGATAGTTGGACAAGGAAGAGTCAGTATCATATTCCTTGATGGATGAGTAAAGGGGATCAACAAGGTAATGCACATCCTGAGTTTGGCATGAAACCTTTTATCAGTAAGTATGATGAATGATGCTGATGTGCAAGTTGTTTTTTCAAATGATGGATGCAAGATGATTAGAGGAGCTATGGTGCTTGTGAAAGGTACTAGGAGAGGTACCCTATTTCAGCTGGATGCTTGCACTTCACAGTGCAATAGTTCTTTTATCTCAAGGAAGAGAGAAAAAGTCACTTCATCTCCACCATCTGAACCAACAATAAAGAAGTCTGTGGTAATGGGTTCTGATGGTAGTGTAGCAAGTGTACCTAAGGGTGCTAAAAATTTGGAAGGCAACCTTCCTACAGAAAAGACAATGTTGTGGCATATGAGATTTGGCCACATTGGTGAGAAGGGTCTCAGAACCCTACAAAATGAAAACCTCATTGAGGGGATATATGATTGTAATCTCAAGTTTGACTTCTGTGAACACTGTGTTTATGGTAAGAAAAATCGTGTTCAGTTTTACTCCAGTTCTCACAAGTATTCTAGTATTTTGGATCTTATCCATTCGGATGTGTTTGGTCCTGTTAAAGTTGCTTCACTCTCCAAATCTGTATATTTTGTATCTTTTATAGATTATTACAGTAGAAGGACATGGATTTATTTCCTTAAAAGAAAGACACGAGTTTTCAGTCGGTTCATGGAATTTAAAGCTCTGATAGAGAATCAGACTAGTAAAAGAATTAAGTGTGTGAGAACTGACAATGGTGGTGATTTTTGTTTGGCAGAGTTTGAACAAGTCTATAAATAAAAAGGGATCGAGAGGCATAAGACAACTCCTTATACCCCCCCAAAAAAATGGAATTGCATAAAGAATGAACAAGACACTGATGGAGAAGGCTAGGAGTATGCTTAGTGGAGGTGGCCTTGAATAAAGGTTTTGGGATAAAGTTGTGCCCACTTCTTGCTACCTAGTTAATATATCTCCTACATCAGCTCTTGTTGGTAAGACACCCATGGAGGTGTGGTCTCATAAGACACCTTTAGTTAGACATCTTCATATTTTTGGTTGTGAAGCTTATGGACATGTGCCTAAGGAGAGAAGATTTAAGTTGGAAAACAAGGCTATCAAATGTATCTTCATCGGCTATAGTGTTGGTGTGAAAGGATACAAGCTTTGGGATCCTGTGATTGGTAAGGTGTTGTATAGCATAAATTTTATTTTTAGAGAGCTAACACCTTTTCCTATTGTGATACAACCAGATGAAAAAGAAATGAAAGAAGATGTTGTTCAGTTGCCTCCTACCCTTGAGAAGACTGAACAGAGAGACCATGATGGATCTGATGATGAGGAGAGCTCTAGAAGCTTTGAAAATTTAGAAGAAGAGGTAGAAAAACCTCAAACTCAGCCCTTGAGGAGATCCACGAGAGAAAGAAAAAAGCCAGAGAGGCTTGGATTTTCTATGTTAGATTCCAGATGTGCTTATGCCTTGATAACAAACACTGATGAGCCTAGATCTATGAAAGAGGCTATGGGTATGGAAGATGTAGGTTCCTAGATTGAGGCCATGGATGATGAGATGGATTCATTGGAGAAGAACAAAACTTGGGACACAATACCTTTTCCTAAAGGATGGAAACTTGTTGGAAGCAAATGGGTGTTTAAGAAGAAATTTTGTGCATATGGCAGTGTTGAGAGGTACAAGGCCAGATTGGTTGCAAAGGGGTATTCACAGGTGGAGGGAATTGATTATGGTGAAATATTCTCTCTTGTTGCAAAGCTTACATCCATTAGATTTATGTTATCTCTATCAACTTCGTATGATTTAGAGATAGAACAGATGGATGTGAAGACAACTTTCCTTCATGGTGATTTGGAGGAAGAGATCTATATGTCACAGCCTGAGCACTATATACAGAAAGGTAAAGAGTCTTTGGTTTGCATATTAAAGAAGTCTCTGTATAGTTTGAAACAATCTCCTAGGATGTGGTACCTTAAATTTTATGCCTTTGTGTTTTCGATTGATTTTCTGAGATTGAAATCTGATCATTGTGCTTATTTCAAAGTTGACAATGATCGCCTTCTTATTATTGCATTATATGTTGATGATATGTTGTTGGTTGGGAAGGGTATGGGTATGATTTTTGATTTGAAGTCTCAGTTGTTAGCACAGTTTGAGATGAAAGATCTAGGGGTAGCCAGGTGTTTTTTGTGTATGGAAATTAGCAAAGATAGACCGAATAGAAAACTTTGGTTGAGTCAGAGTAATTATGTGAAGTCTGTGTTGGATAGGTTTAGCATGGAAGATTGCAGACCATTGTGTGTTCCTGTTTCTATTGGAACAAAGTTATCTATGGATGTTTTTTCAAAATCTCCTAGTGAGGTGGAGGAAATGAGAAAAGTACCTAATGCAAGTGCAGTTGGTAGCCTTATGTATGCCATGGTCTGTAGTAGACCAGACATTGCTTATGTAGTGGGAGTCCTGAGTTAGTTTATGGCTAAACCTGGATGGGTATATTGGGATGCAGTTAGGAGAGTGTTTAGATATTTGAAGGGTACATTAGATTATTCCATATGCTATCATGGAAACTCTTCTGGATCTTTGCATTTAGTTTGTATTTGTGAGTTTGTAGATTTAGATTGGGTAGGTGACATTGACAACATGAGATCCACCAGTGCCTATGTGTTCACTATGTTTGGTGGTGCCATCAGTTGGATGTGTAAGAGACAACCTATGGTCACTTTATCCATGAAAGAAGCAGAGTACATGGAAGCTACTCATGCTTGTAAGGAAGCCATTTGGGTTAGGAGACTGTGTTCAGATGTTGGTGTAAATGTAGGACAAATTACAATTTGTTGTGATAGTAATAATTTTATTTACCTTGCGAAGAATCCAACTTTCTATGCCAGAACGGAGCACATTGATGTGCAGTTTCACTTTGTGAGAGATATGGTAGAGACTGGAAAGGTAATTTTGGAGAAGGTAGATACAGTAAATAATGTTGTGGATGCATTGACAAAAACTATGGGCATAGAGAAGTTTATATGGTGTTCGGAGTCTATGGGCCTCTTGGCCTATAGTAGTTAAATCCTATTATTTTATTTGGATCTTACAAGGTGTTTGACAAGTGGGAGAATGTTAGGAATAAGGTGTCTCAACCTTGTATATTTCCCTACATTTGATATTATTTGTTTTGTAATTAATTGTTTACAAATAATGTATTTAAGTTTGATATCTATTATGTCATTTAGTTGAGTGGACATGTTGTGTTTTCACTCCACTTGGAAGATGAAAAGGATGATCAAACGTGGTCTAGGTGGATCTAGGCATCCCTTTCTATGGTAGAGGTTATTTTCCAAATGTCGGCACTTTGGACAATGTGTAAGGTAATCATGACTGAAATGGTTATGATGGATTCCTATGACGGTCATTAATATTTGTAAGAGCTAATTATGAAAGATTCGATGATGGGTGAAGACATGCAAGACATGTGGCAACTGATAATGTTGATTACTGTACACTCTTCTGCAATGTGTGGGGTTCCTATTTTTTTCAGAGAATGGTAAAACCCTCATACAGAGATCTTTGGAAGTTGCCCTAAGAAGGGAAGTGCATGATATAAGCATTTTTGGGTTGCAAATCACTGAGTGAGAATTTAGTGTAGTGTTGGAATGCTATTATGCTGCCAGATTTGTCTTCAAGTGTCAATTATCTATTGAAATAAATTTCATTGCAAGTGTATTGTAAACAACAATAGTTTTGATTAATACATTGTGCACATTTTGGAGTGCTGGGGTTTTTTATTGAAAGGTTTTCCCCAGGGGAAATCATTGTGTCATTCTCATTTTTCTATGTATACATGTTATTGCATAAACATCTAAGTTAATTGTATTAATATACTATAATTGATAAGGGTTAAATCTGAATTTGCACGATCCTCTCCTTAGGATTTTAGCGCAGGGAACTATTTTCCGCACACTTAGTTTCCTTTCAGTGTGCCTTCTGGCAGATTTGTGCATGTATGTAGTGCATCTTCTGACAACATTTATGAAGTACCCATGGATCCATATCCTTATATCACCATGGAATACATTTATAAAATGTGTATCTCTTCAGGATTTAGCAACTTATGTGCATTACCTTCTGAGGATTTAGCATATTGAATTGTAATTGAATGTGTATCTCTTTAGGATTTAGAAACTTATGTACATTACCTTCAGAGGATTTAGCATGATACAAAATAAAAGGTTAAAACAAAAATGCATAATATAGAACAAGGGATGCCGTATATATGCCCCCTCCTTAAGATGGAAAAGTACATTCTATTTTGTCATGTTAAGGAAAGAAAAGAACAAGGATAAAGCCTTCTTCAATATCAATACAATATCCATAGACAACACCCAGTCCAAGCCAAGAAGGTCATAGCTCCTATGAGGCCATGGAAGGGATGAATTCAAAGAGATATCATGCAAAAAGTGAAAAAGTAACCCTTATCAGGGATAGCACACTATTCAGTTTCAAAGGTGAGAGATTTATCAAGCATGGAAACCCAATGTTAAAGAAACAGGTTATGATCAAGGACATGGATCCTCAATGCAAACCAAAATGTTCATGTATGATTGGATATCACATAATAGATAGATACTTCTTAACCAAGGGAAAAGTGGATCTCGAAAACAAAAAAAAAGAAGGAGATGGAATACTTGTCCCCCAAGCATAGGAGCAAGGATGAAAGGGGACCTATTATATCGCTCACAACACTATGAAAGACAATGAGCCCCCAAATATTAGGCTAACATTGTTTACATAATGTGGAGTTCCATAATAGGAACATAAATGTTATTTAGAGAAAATAAGATTGAAATACAACTCATTGCCACATGACATATAAATAATTTTACTATTAATGAGATGCCTAATATTATAATGTAAAGCTTGACATTTGTTAGTATAGTGATACAAAGTGATCATGAAATTTATGATACAAACAAAAAGGAAGAGTCTTTAAGTGTGGACTACATTTCTTTTTGCATTTAGGTTTAGTAATCATCTTAGCACAAAGGAGTTTAGGCAAAATAACTTCTTGGTCCAATTCCTTCATAGGGTCATCATGTTTTGAAGTGTTATTTGAGATGTTGGTAACATTGATGTCTTGTTGAGGATTAAATCCCATTCCATAAGAATGCTTATGCCCCCCATTATGTAAGGGAATTTGAATTCCCTATTTATTCTTACCACATCCTTGATGATGGAATCCTTGTTTAACTAGTAAATGATAACCAGAACCATAACAAGAAGTCATATTAGAAGGATTCAATGGAGCTTCAGTAGTCAATATGTCATCATTAGTAGGTTTGATAGATTCATAATGGGTAGAAGAAGAAAAAAATCTATTATGAAGGGCCTTAGAAGTAGAAATAAAAGCTCGTTGTTCAATCTCTCTTTATGGTTTCATAAAATCAAGATTAGAAACCTTATCCTCTCCAATAAAGGTAGGATTAAAATCAAAGGTTCCCCAATCATCTCCAGGAAGAGCTTTAAAGGAAGAAGGATTAATATTAGGAATAGGAGTATTGTGGCTTTGAATATTCAAACAAGGATTTTGTGCATCATCCACATGAAGTGTATAAACCATGTTGTTGTGAATAAACTTGACTTTACGGTGAAGGGTGGAAGGAACAACATGCATCTCATGTAACCGAGGTCTACCCAAAAGGAGGTTATAATTAAGAGGTCCAGGCATAACATGAAAAGGAGTATTTGGGATGACCAGACGTACTTTGATAGGTAAGGTAATGATGCCCAAAGTGCTCTTATCAATTTTATCAAAGCCATGTATAGGAGCATTATCAGGTTGAATAGTTGAAAGATCGACTTTAATCGCTTTGAGCATGTCCATGCTACAAATATTAAGCCTAAATACATTATCAATCAAGGTCCTATGAATGATACTCTTTTTGATAGTAACAACAACCATAAGAGCATCATATTGATTTTGAACTTCTTTAGAAGATAAATCCTTTTGAGTGAATACAATGTCAGGAGGACCGGGGTAGCATGCATGCACTATATGAAATCATTAATGTTCTCTTGATTAGGAGGTGGAGTGAAAAGAGTTTGTAGAGATTTTGCAAGGTTTCATGGTAGGTAGGTGAGGTTTGAAGAAGCTCACATAAAGAAATTTTGGCAGGGGTACTGCGCAATTGGTTTATAATATCATACTCCATGCTAGGAAGATGGGGTGGAGGAGGAAGAATGGGTTGAGAAGGTGGTAAAGAAGTAGGAACCACCGGATTAGGTTGAGGTTTATTCCTTATATGATAGGCATGTGAAATAGAATCTATGTTATCAAATAAATCCAAAGGATATCTAGGATTACCCTTGATAGTAATGCGAGGACAACCTTTGATAGTCAACAAGGGTTTTGGATAAACCATGTTAGTTGTCTCAACACTAAAAATAGGTTCACAAGAAGGACACAAAGAAGACATCCTAGGAGGAGATGAGATAGGATCTTGATTCTTCATAAGATCATCACTAAGAGGGAGAGCATGAATGAAATTCATATCACTCTCTGCTAATGCCTCATCACTAGAAGGAATCCCAAATGTAGGTAAAGCATCCATAATGTCTTCTTATTTCTCTAAAATGTCCACATAAGGGGAGTGTATTTTAGAAAAAGAGTCACCATCATGTATGAATATTTCATCCATTAATAAATCACCCTCTTGTATCAAGGCATATTCACAAGAAGGGGATAAATTAGTGTCTTTATCCAAATGTTCATACCAAATAGGAGGATTATCATCCCTATAATTAAAGCACCTTGTAGGAGTGCCATAAATCACTAAAGCTTGATGCCTAAAGGGGAAAGAATGTAAAATGTATTCTAAACTAGGCTCATAGAAAAGACATATATAGGAGAAGAATTGACATCAATCCTTAACTCATCTCCCTAAAGAGAAAGATTAGAGTAATCTACTTTCTCTAATATATCCTTACAAGGTAATACAAGAGTGGACAAAGCAACATCACACACACTAAGTGAAGTCTTTCTAGGTGTAACAATGTTGTAAATAGTGGAACATGAAGGTAACCATGCACACACCCTATGGTAAAGGTCAATTGAAGAAGTAATAGAGGAGGATGAAATAGGAATAGGATCAATGGAGATCTTATTCAAAAAAATTCCATCCTCACTTCTATGTACCTCATTAGGGGATATATCTTCTTTTTCAACAAAAGCCTCATCAAAGTATTCAAAACAAAAATCATACATGTTGAACACAAAGTAACATTACAAGCATGGAAAATGTAAATGTTTTTGTATTTTTAAAGAAATTTTGTAATTATTTTTGAAACTTTGAAATAGAAATGCAAGAGCATAAAAAAAATGCATGTAAGATCTAATCATAAAATGTAAATCTAACACCAAAAAGAAAGAGTTGTCTATCGTGGGTTTACCAAAATGTAAAGAAGAAAATATGGATTGGGTTTAGAACAATGTTGGTTTGCTCATAAAAGTGACCCTATGCACATATTATCCACTTACAATTAGTTTTTATGATAAGGGGTGTAAATATGGAAATGAAAGCAAATAATAATGGAATAAAATACACACATCTGAAAAAGAACCTACTGAAAAACCTGTCAGACAGTCTCAGAAACTGTTGATTTCTGGGATTCTGAACCAAACCTGCGAGATCTATAAAACCCAAAAATCATTTTTTGATCTGAAACAGTTCTGATTTGTACCATCAAGTCAATGTTTCCATTGACCCAGAATTTCCGATTCTGACCTAGGGAAGAATATACCTAAAAATTCTTCAACAAGAAATCTATTTTCGGATCCTGAAATTTTGCCAAAAAGGGTATCCAAATATGTACTTTGATCTTCTATTCTAAAGTTGTATCTGCAAGAAAAATGGATTTTTTTAGGGGAGGGGTTTGCCTTGGTCAAACCCCGGTTTTGGAATTAACCTTAAAATATAATTGAAATTGCATAAGTAACAAAGTAAATAAACAAATTCACCTTGCTTGTATAGAAACCCTTGTGAAGGATTCGAATCTATGGAGCCAAAAGTATGTATGTACCAAATGGATTTAGAATGTATAATGTAGGATGTAGGATGTAGGATGTCTCAAATTAATTTCTTGTAGATCTTCAACACCAATCTTGAATGGATCTTTGGATAGGAAGAGGCTTAGAGGAATGTGGATAGAGAAATCTTCAACTAGAGGGCTCCATAGAGCTTGAATCCTTCAATGGCTACCAATGGATCTCCTTGATGAATTGGATTCTTGAATGTTTGAGAGTAGATTCTTTCTTCAATATATTATTGGCTTGCTTTAAATCTTGCTTCTTAGCTTGTCCTTCACACTTAGAGTTTACTTTTTCAAGTCTTAGAGAAAATGAGAGGAGAAAGCTTCCTTTTATACAAATCTAGGGCACAATCTTCTAGAGAGGCCTACATAGGAGAATCAAATTCCCATTAGACCTATATCCCTAGAAGAGGACCTATATTAAATATAACTTAAGAGTCATCATTTTGGAACCCAAAATAGCTGAGCCGGAAGCGAGAATTAAATCTTTCTGAAGCCTGACATCTGAAAACCTAGGAAACTTGAAATCTGGACCTTGGGCCAGAAAAAGGTTGATTCTGACCTAGTTCAAGGTCAAGGTTGACCTTGAACTAGAAGGTCAACCTTGACCCTGAAGTCAAGAACTTCAAATCTGTAGATCAGGGTGCCAGAAATAGGTTGGAAAATTTGGGAAATGGGGCAGAATAGGGGAAAAGGCAAATCCAAGTCAAAGACCCATTCAAGGTGCTTAACATGACCCCAAACCACTTACCCTAAAGGCTAAACCAGTCCACAGTGGAAGTTCTTCTATTTTCTGACTATATAGTAGTAAATGAAAGTGCAAAATAGTATGACATGGCTAAACAAGTGCAGAGGTGGGAAAGAATTCAGGAAAATCATTGGTATTTTAACTATGTTGTTGATGAGTCAGGAGAAAATATTTCTAGTGACCTAAGGTTATGGCCCAGGATACACAACTTCATGATTCCTAGGGACCAGGAATAAGACAGTTGGGGGGAATGATGAGCCTCTTTAAAGGCTATCTTTTCAAATACTTTTTATTTTGTTTCCAGAAGTTTACTTGTAGAACATACTTAAACTTATGGTTTTATACGTATATTTCGTATATGTAAGGGCATAAGTAGTAAAATAGATAAAAAGGGAACATAGTATATTTTCTTAGAACTAATGGATAAAATGATAAGATGTCATAGTTATATGTTAATTAATGATCCTATTTCCTCTATTATATTTGTGGGTAGTTTCCTTCCTATAGCCATGTGCCTTGCAACAATATTAATTGGAACCTAACACTTCTTTTCTGATATTATTTGATGAAAATATGTATGTCTTGGAGGTTGTGTGTTTGCATTAATCATCTTGCAGGGATGAGTTGTGGTGAATTATAGATCAACATCGTGGTGCTGATGAAGTCAAAAACCAATCTATGCTACAAAGATGCTATCATGTCAAAGAGGTTGAGCAAGTGGTTGAAGTAAGTTAAGACGTTGATGAAAGATATTCACGGGAAGAACAAGTCAATTCAGTTTCCTATTAAAGATAGTGCATGGATCTAGAGGCACCACTTACTATATTCTGGGAAGACTTATTCTCTATGGTTGATATTTATGTTATGAAGCATTATGTATCTGTAACGATCCTCATTAATGGAGTGATCTTAGATTTAGGGAATAGTTTTATATTTCCTTTAAATAAGATGATTGTTTTAACTCTTTGGAGTTAGTCAAGTTAGTAGTTATTTTCTGAATAGAAGCTGATACAATTGTAATACTATTTTATTTTTATCCACGTGTATTTTCCATGAATGAATAAAATGCACAAGTTGAGTTCAATTCTGTTATCTTGATTGTGTTTCTATTCAATCATCCAAGGGGGCCCACTTGGTGAGTGAATTCACTTGTTAGAGTAGAAATCATTTCCATTCTTTTAGAGAAGTAAAATAGAACCTTGTTGTTCCAACAACCACTAGTAACAAAACTAGTAGACTAGTCCTGCAGCATAGGCGGGTACAATAGTTCCTATCCATAATTACTGTGTTCCTAGAGTAAGAGCATTTATTTGAGTTAGCATAGATTTCCTAAAGCTTAATACATTTCAATTTCATAGGTTTAGCCATGAGAATATATGGAGTTTGAAACATATACTTTGCAAATGTCATTCCAAGTTTATGTCCCTAGTTGATAATTAAATGAGACTGAATAATCTAATTAGCAACCATATAGGGTGTCCAATCCTAAAATAAGTAGTCTAATGCTATGGGTTTCTAAGACAATGAAAATGGTTCTTGTACTCAACACATACCTTGTAGATGTCAGCAAAGTCCTCATCTTTAGCATATAGATCCTTGAAGTGATCTATTCCCATGCTCTTCAACTAAATCTCTTGGATGGTAAGAGCTCTTCTTGACAATGCATATGCCAGTTTATTGGGGACACCTTTCTTGTGTTTTATATTAAATGTGTAAGCTTGGAGATATTCCACCCATTTCATGTGCTTGTGGCTCAACTTCTCTTGAGAATTCAGAAAACTTAAAGCTTGATTGTCTGAATAGACAATGAACTCCTTGGGAAGCAAATAGTGCCTCCACTTTCTCAAAGCTTGAAACAATTCATACAACTCAAGATAATAAGAAGAATACTTCTTCTTTGCTTCACTCAAATTTTCTAAATGAAATGCTACTGATCTACCCTCTTTGCTTAGGATAGCCCCAATAGCTATGTTTCTTGCATCACACTCAATAGTGAAAAGCTTTTCAAAGCTTGGACAGACTAACACAGGTTGGGTAGCAATATTTTCCTTCAACAACTCAAAGCTCTTGTTAGCTTGTTCATTCCATACAAACCGTTTCTTCATTCCTCCTTTGATCGTGTCCAACATGGGAGCACAAATAGCACTGAACTACCTTATAAAATTCCTATAATACTGAGAAAGGCCATGAAAAATTCTTACCTCTGTTATTGATGATGGCTTCCACTTTACTCTTGTCCATTTTCAGATTTCCATGAGAGAGAACAACCCAAGGTACACTAGCTCTATTTTGATGAACTCACATTTCTCCAAGTTAATCATCAACTTCTCTTCATGAAGCTTCTTGAAGATAGTCTCAAGGTGTTTAAGATGCTCCTCTCTTGTCCTACTATAAATCAGTATATCATCAAGATATACCACTACAAATTTGGCAATGTAGTCTTTGAGGACTTCATTCATGAGCCTCATGATTGTGGAGGGGGCATTAGACAGTCCAAATGGCATGACAAGCCATTCATACAAAACTTCATTTGTTTTGAAAGCTGTCTTCCATTCATCTCCCTCATGTATCCTAATTTGGTGATAGACACTCTTCAAGTCTATCTTACTAAAGTACTTAGCTTCACCTAGACAATCTATTAGGTCTTCAATCCTAGGTATGGGAAACCTATACCTAATGGTTATCCTATTTATGGCTCTTGAATCAGTGCAAAGTCTCTATGTTCCTCCTTTCTTTGGTTCTAGGATAGTAGGTACTACATAAGGGCTAATACTTTTCTTGATAAGGCCTTGGTTAAGGAGTTATTCTATTTGCCTAGCAATTTCCTCATTTTGTTGAGGTGTCATCTTGTAGGCTGCCTTATAAGGAAGGGTAGCTCTGGGTATGAAGTCTATCTTATGACTTATGGCTCTTGTGGGGGGTAATGCTAATGTTTTTCCATGACTTACTATGCCTTCATAAGTTTGCAACATAATTTGTATATCCTTAGGTATCTTTGATTTATTGTCTCCTTTTTCTTCACTCTTTTCTCTTGGTCTTAGTACCAATGCATAGCTAACTCCTTCTCCTTCTTCCATGGCTTCTATTAATTATTTCTCACCCACCATTAGCACATTAGGATTTGTTGTCTTCACATCTGCATCTTCTAACAATGATTGGATTTTGAAAGTAACTTTATCCTTCTTGAATGTATAGGAGTTCTTCACTCCATCATGGATAGATTGGTGCTCAAATTGCCATGGCCTACCTAGGAGAAAGTGACATGCATCCATGGGCATCACATCACATATAACCTTTTCCTTATATCTCCCTATAGAGAACTCTACCCATGCTTTCTCATTGACTAAGACATGTTGTCCCTTATTGAGCCATGTGACCTTGTAAGGATGTGTATGAGGTATCCTTGTCATACCTAACTTGCTAACTTCTTCCTCTGACACAATGTTGTCAGTAGACCCCAAGTATACAATGAATCTACATACTTTTCCCATCACCTTATATTTAATTCTAAATAGAGACCTCCTTTGGCTTGGTTCCTTGATCAATGTTATCCTCATCATGAGGTTCTCACCTTCTTCTGAATTCAGTGGTACCTCAGAGTGTATCTTTACTGCATTTGTCTCCTCATGAACTAAATTAGTTCTCTTGTTGCCTCCTTGAGAAGTACTACCCTTCTCTGGACACCTATAAGCCAAGTGTCCCATTTGGTTACAATGGTAACATTTCATATTGGAAAAGTAATTTCCTCTTCCTTGTCCACCACTCCTACCTCTGAAACTTGAGTTCCTTCCTCTTACACCTCTACTAGAACTTCCCTCTTGTTGCTCAGTGTACTTGACATCTCCTTGTGTCCTTGAATTTGAACTTCTTCCACCATAGCCACCTCTTGTTCCTCTATTATCCCTTCCTCTACCTCTTCCTTTGGACGTTTTCTCTTGATTTCTTTTTCCTTTCTCCTCTATCTTCAAGGCCATTTGATAACATTGGTGAATGGTTTTGAAGTTCACAAGACTCATGTCTTCTTGGATAGACCACTTGAGTCCATTCAAGTATCTATCTAGCTTGATGCTTTCATCTTCTACCACTTGTGACCTTAAGCACAACTTTTGGAACTCTTCGGTGTATGGTTGGACATCCAAATCTTTTTGTCTAATATTGTGTCTTCTCCTATGTAGTTGAACCTCATAATCATCAGGTAAGTAAGTTTGCTTGACTTTAGTCACCATTCCCTTTCATGAGACTATAGGACTCTTTCCTTCTTTCTCGCTTTCAGTTTGAAAAAACTTCCACCATGTGAGAGCTGATCCTCTCAACCTTGACTTGGCCACACTCACTTTTTGGGCCTCTATAATACCATCACATTCGAAATGGTTCTCTGTACTATCAATCCAATCCACAACTGAATCTGGATCCATTTGTCCACTAAAAAGTGGTACATCCTCTAAAGCTTTGCCACTTAAGGCCTTCAATACCTTTAAGAAGGGTTCTTGATCACTAACAGGGTCAGGGGTTGGAAATTCCTCTTCTACATCCACTCTCTTTTCCCTTGCTTATTCTTCTTCTTTTTGATCTATCTTATCTTTCATCTTCTCAGCTTTGTCTGGGACTTCTCCCAAGAGTTTCTCCATTTGAGACAACCTTTCTCTTAGCAACTTGTTGTCTTCTTCTTGCTCATCCACATTTTTGGTTAACTCAGCATTAGTCACCATGGCTTTGTCTTTCTCTAAAATTTTAGGTGTATTCTCTCCCACTAATTCAGTAGGCTGAAACATCCACCACAAGTCTGATCTTTATCAAGCTCTGATACCAATATGGTGTAAGTGTTCCAAGGCTTGCTAGCACTTCACCTAAGAGACCTTAGCTTGTCTCTTCTAGGAACCTAATCTTCTCTAGGTCCTAATTGGCTTAGATGATTAACTCAGTCCAATTCCAAATCTTCCCTAAGTGTTCTCCACTCATGTGCTTCACCTTGAAAGACTAACACCTTTTGTTATTTCCAATCTTCACTTTTCCCACTACACTTAGAAGAGTCTAAGTGCAAATTTCCACTTTAACACTCATGAATCACTTGTAGGGGTGTCCATAATCATGTATAAATTTCATTTTATCCCAATGGAATCTATTTTGAAGGATCTCTTCACTCTTTGCAATCGAGTTCACAATTTTGTCACAATAAGGCCTAATTCCTTGTAGCCTTTCACAGTGTGTTTTTCCCACTTCTTTTAAAATTTTTCCAAAGAACTTGAAAATCTAAGACCATATCCAGATACCCTTTATCCTTTCACAAGAGATTTTGGAATTTTTGGTTCGCTAAGTCATCCATACATAGGGTTTCTACAATCTAGGTCCAATAGGGATAACAGGCCTAATTTCTAGGACTGACTGCAACTAAGTTGCAAACTTGTTCAAAACTTGGTCTTAATGATTGGTATGAAGTCTATCATCATAACATGTCAAGGTATGACTAAACCCTAACTGGAACTGTACTTAGTCCGTACAGTGCTTCACTACCCTGCAAGTTATACTCACTGTTTCATCACCAAACCTCTAACTGGATAGTGTATGCTCGCCTAGGGCTTGGCAGTAAAAATAGCTATTCCATCTTCCATGACTCCTAACTCTACACATATGTACACTAATTGTTAGAGTAATAAAGTGATTCCACTTATTAATTAAATCATATTGATTTAATTATTAAGTCACTTATTATCTCTCTTTTACTTAAGCTAAACTTTAGGGATTTAATAATTAATTCTTTTATTAATTATTATTATGCAACCTAGATATTTCCTCTTTAGGGTTTCCCTTTTAGGGTTTCGATATCCTTTTATAAGGATTCCCTCTTTTTAAATTATTCAATTTTGATGGTTATTAATTATTTGAGGATGTTATTGTATTAAGAGTTTTTTTTACATTGTTTGCACAATATGTTTCCTCTTCCATCAATATGTGATTTTTGGCCTCCATAGATTTTTTGCTTCTCTCTTTCTGTGACAGGTTTGCATGCAGGTGATTCTTGGGAGTTGTAGGTTGATAGTTTTCATCAACTCTAATATGGTATCAGAGCTCCAGATCTTCATGCCCCTGTTCTCTTCATGAGAGATTTGGCCTTGTTCTTTAATCTGTGTTTTTGAGAGGTTTTTGTATCATATTTTAGTGGTTTTGGAGAGGATCTTTTGTTTGGAGTAGTTTGAGAAAAAACTGGCATCTGGGTTGTGTTCGGAATACCCCCAAAACCCCTATTTTCATATAAGGTATGTCTTATTTGGACACAGTTGAAATCTGGGCCCTCTTTTTTGCTTGCATGACCTTGGCACATTTTTTGAGGCAAAAATATGCCTCAGTTTCCATGCCATTGATGTCAGCAACCACAGGCCCCAAGATTTTTTAAATTTTTTCAAAAATTAAAAAAAAAACTTTTTTTTTGTGTTTTTTTTATATAAAAAAAAGCATGTGTTTTTTAATGTTTTTTTTCCTTAAAAAAAAAAAAATATAATGTTTTTTTATTGTTTTTTTTTCATTAAAAAAATAATATTTTTTTCTTCCATTTTGGTGGGAAATTTGCAGGCAGAATTTTTTTTTGGAGGAATTGCCAGTTTAGCAGGGCTCCACCAATTTTGGCTGAGGTTTTATGAGGTTCACTTCTGTTTTGACCTCTCGGTGGTTTTTTGCTCATATCTAGAGCAAACGGAGGCCGATTTTTGACTTCCTTATATCGTCAGAAAGCTCTTTCTGAGACAGATGTCTTTATGGAGGATAGAATTTTGAATTTTTAAATCTTATAGGTTTTTTTTCCTGTCAAAGTCAGGGTACTATTTTACACTCTAGGAGCCATATCTTGCTCATCTGGACTCCTTTTTTCGACTTCCGCATGGGGTTAGAAAGCTGCTTCTGTTCTCTTTCTTATTCTATGGGTTTCACACCTAGATTCTATTCCATGTATCTATGTATTCAATTTTTTTATTTATGGCATTCTAGTAGGTATCTTGGATTTTTTAGGTCCTGGGATCGTTTCCTTCTCTGAACATAGTATACACCTTTTTCTATAGCTTTCTTTTGTAAACTTATTGAAATAAAGTGCCTACAATTGCATATCTGGGATCTTGTACACCTTGTGCTTGTTTGTACTCACACTCAGTTATAAAGTGCCATTGGGGGGTTATAATATTTTGCCTTTTGTGCTCATCCACCTTTGTCAAGTGAGTGTCCCTTCCACGACATTAGCCTCATGATGTGTGTCTAGAAGATCATTTATTCTACTTTGACACCGCCCTTTATCCCGTGCTTGTACCTTCTTCTACACTATTAGTGTTCCTGATTCTTCTTCTTGCAGTTGTTTTTAACATTGCATTTCAGTGTTCTTGTCAGACCTCTCCGTGTTCAACATTGTGGGGGGCGTATCTCCTATTGGTTCCAATGCTTCCTTGGTTCGATGGAGTGATCTATGTATTCAGTGCTTGTTCCTATGTACTAGTTGGATGCAGTGGTTAGTACCTATGCATTTCGGTGAGATGGATAATTTACCATATGGACACTCTTCTTTCATTCCTATTTTGGAGGCATTCTTCCATCTTCGATTGATCAACTCTTCAGGCTTTGTTTTAAGTCTTCTCTACCTGATCATGTTTTATTACAGTGGAGGTTCCAGCAGTTATTTTTCGACAATGTTTGCAACTTCATGCTTTAGAGGTGTTCTACATGTTCTTTCTCTGTTCCTATTTTTTGGGACTTTCTCTAGTTTGGAGGCTTCTTCAGTCCTTCATTAGGATTCATCTCTTTTTGGAGTAGGGTTTTTCCCATGTGTTTTTCTCTATTTCTCCTCTTTACAGAGATTTTTGTACTTGGGTATCTCATCAGGCCTTGTTGCCAGGACCCATTTTCCTACTTTTTGTAGTTGTTTCTAGGTTTTTAGTTTCTCCCTAAATTTATCTTAAGGGGGGGTGTTAGAGTAATAAAGTGATTCCACTTATTAATTAAATCATATTGATTTAATTATTAAGTCACTTATTATCTCTCTTTTACTTAAGCTAAACTTCAGGCATTTAATAATTAATTCTTTTATTAATTATTATTATGCAACCTAGATATTTCCTCTTTAGGGTTTCCCTTTTAGGGTTTTGGTATCCTTTTATAAGGATTCCCTCTTTGTAAATTATTCAATTTTGATGGTTATCAATTATTTGAGGATGTTATTGCATTAAGAGTTTTTTTTACAATGTTTGCACAATATGTTTCCTCTTCCATCAATATGTGATTTTTGGCCTCCATAGCTTTTTTTCTTCTCTCTTTGTATGACAGGTTTGCATGCAGGTGATTCTTGGGAGTTGTGGGTTGATAGTTTTCATCAACTCTAATAATAATGACTCCCCTAACATATCCATCTATCCTTAGGTATTTCCCATGGCTAGATTTCGTGGGGGAGCCATGACTAGACTGACTGGTAAAGATAGGACCAATAGACTCTCTAAACACAAAACAATTTATACAAGACCTTAAATGACCACAAAGAAACTTTAATACTGAATGAAAAACACTCAAAACTATATAAAGAACACAAAACAGTCACTATTTTGAAGCTTTCAATCCATAAAGTATCACTGTCACAATGAAATGCTCAGGATTTTTGAAAACACAGAATTGCAGACTATATTGCTCTTTCAAACTTGTTACAATCAATGACTAACTCCTATGATTCAAGTCTATCTATGCATTAGATGCCTTCTTCCATCATTATAGGCCTTTTTTAATTGCAAATGTTGTCATGACAACAATTTAGCAACTTTTGGCATCTTCCCTTTTATGCCACTTTCCTCATTTCTAGGACCTCTATCCTCTTTATTTCAAGGATCCAAGATCATTAAAGGCTTCAAGGCATCTCTATGTCCTCATTTATGTGTTTAGGACACATTCATGACTCAAATCCAACATTTAGCAACTAAGCCTAAGTAATTGAAAAACTACTTAAAATGGCTATTGTTGTGACCTTAGTCCTAATGACTAACTCACCTAGCCCACATTGACATGACCTTCTAAGGTTTGGAAAAAAATTAACTATCTTGACTTGGCCAATATCAAGTACAAGCCAAAAATGATAAAACCATGGAGGTTAGCCTAGGTGTGCTCCTACAACAATAGACAATTGTTATAACTACAAAAAGCATGGACATAAAGCACATAAATACAGATCTGAGATGAACAAACCAAAGAAGAAATCATACATGGAAAAACATTGTTCTACTTGAAACATGCATGGACACACATTTCATGAATGTGGGAAAATAATAAAGCAAGTCTGGAAACCTAAAGAACAAGAAAATGCATATCAACCGAGGAGAGTTGGTAATACATATGTTTGGGATTACAACACTTGGGTAAATTGCACAACGTGTGGTAGATATGGACATATAGCTGCTAACTATGTGAGGAAATGGATAAGAAGATCTAGAAACTGGACTAACCTTGGAATGGCATGCTTACACTATCATAAGGTTGGTCACTTAAGCAAGGACTGCAGAGACCGAGTGAAAGAGTCAAGCACTTTTGCAAATGAAAAACTATTGAAGACATCATGACAAGGAGAAATAAAATGTGGAGGAGAGCTTAAAGCAATGATAATGTTGGACGAAGCACTACAGTTAGTGATGCCTCATCCAATATATCAGGGGATTCCATCACCCCCACCTAAGCAATACAAGTAAGTATGGAATTGTACTTTACAAAGCTATATTTTACATCAGTTCCTACATTCATTGAGAATATGTCAAATTAGCATAAATCAAGATGCACTATGGTATTGCATGTTATTTTTTGTGAATCTAGTCTGGTTAGTAAATATGAATAGAGCGTAAAATGCACGTCAGTGTACATGAGAAAAAAAACTGAGTTGACACTATATACCGAGCATAATTGGTGAACTTATGGAAGACAACCAAGTTGACACTTTTTACCTAGTATTGTATACTCACTGAGATGAAGACTTTAGTGTGTTAATCGAGTATCTCCGCTTTCTTAATCGAGTGGTAGGTGAAGAATTTAATGCATCACTTAGGGTATATTTCTCTATCAAAAGGGAAAAATTAACTCATTCATTCACCCATCATTAAAGAGAAGATTTCAGAGTGAAGAAGAATGATTCAAAGTGATCACATTTTAGAGAAATTCACAAAACGTTCAAAGCTACTCCAACCAATTTCAAGCATTCATAACAAACATCCCATGAGTATCAGGACTTACCAAGCTAACATGTTATTTTGTGAAGAAGCCCTAATTTAACGAATAATGGAAACCACTTCCTCAACCTTGAAGATCAAGATGGAAAAGGACAAGAAGGTCATTCTAATCAATAACTTGACCTTTGAAGAACTAAACTACAAGTTTTTCGCTGAGGTTGCTGGTCAACCCGATGACAACAGAGCATTTCCATGTATCCCACCTAGAATTTTATTGGTTGAAGACATCCGTGCATACATTCACTACAAATTCATAGAGATTAGAGACATTGAGCTTGAAGAATCTTATCAGAAGCTATGCAAGGACAAAATCCTAAAGGATGAGTACAAGAACATTGAAGTGAAAGGGTTAATTAATTCCCTACTGTTTCGTAAAGAATTCAAAATAGAATGGATTTGCATTGTACTCAGCTGAGTTCATGATAGAAATATGTGGTTAGATGAACCTAATACAATCGCAAAGAATGTGATTCATGCAGTGATTGGTTACCTGATAACCAAGAAGGCAAAATCCCTAAGACACCCTGGATGCCCGGAGATTGAAAAGCTAACTAGAGTCTAATGGGATGGCAGAGGTATGAAAGTTAATTCAATCACTGACCCTGAAATGAAATTTGGTGCATATGTGATTGGATACAAGATCTTTCAAGAAAGAAGAATGAATAGTGTTGCTTGTGGAGCTATCAACACTGCATACAATATAGTAAATAAAGGTGTGCAACTAGACCTAGCCCAACTACTACTAAAACAACTTGAAGAAAACAAGAGAACAATTTGATCAACTTTATCTAATACATGTAAGTGTGGTTCTCTATTAATGTGCACATTATTTTACTTCTAGAAATTATTTCCTTCCATCGGTAATGTCACTTGGGACAAAAACCAACCAATCACAACACAGATTAGTGATTACATTAAATCACTTGGAGATAATTTCATTCCAGTATTGGATGCATACTTCAATACATTCAATACTAGGATGTAGAAGAGGATGAGAATCCATGCACAGTTGGTTGAAAAATACAAGGATGAGATATACTTTGTAGTTTACACGGACACTACACTCATCAAAGCTACCAACCCTAGAACAACATGGTTACCACCATTAGACTATGAAATTGACATAGATCTGGCTACTAAAGCTATTGAAGCCCTACTAAATGAACCAGTTTACAAATATATAAGAATATTTGGCACATATGAGGAAGCCAAGTCAAGAATAAAGACTGGCTTAGTAGTCAAGAAAATAGGGAAGAAGAAAACACAAATGGTGAAAACACTTAAGAAGAAACTCTTAGTAACTGATGAAGAGTTGGAATAGTCATCATAAATCACCAAGGAATAGTCACCCATCGGTAAAGGTAAAGAATTAAGTGACTCAGAGTCTACCAAATCTAATGTAGAGAAACCATAGGGAAAGAAAAACAAAAGTTGTTGATGTAACAACTGCATCCAGGAAAAGGAGTAAAACAACAAAGGTAGACTCACCACCATTGAAGAAAGGCACTATAAAAACATATATGAAAAGGAAAGCCTCAACTAAGAAACTAGCACCGAGACAAAGGAAGAAATATATTAGAGAAAGAGAAGACAAGGTTGATACTGAAGAAGTTGAAAGAGAACATATAATCCAAGTAGAAAAGGCCAAAATACCAAAGAGAATTGATGAAATTACAGAATCAATCATCAACACAGGCAATATACAACATCATAAGATTAGACAATGGGTAAATCTGTCTATCGAGGATAAGAACAAAATAGAAGAAGAAATCAGTAAGATGATGGTAGCTTACAAATATGTACCTCTACAATTTGGCAATCATATTCCACAAGAGCTACAAGACAAAATATCAGCCAGGTGGACATATGCATTGCACATGGAGAAATAGATGAGGGAGAAATCCCTAGTTGTATTCATGCCCAACTCCTTGGTTGATTAAATTGACTCAATCATGAAGGAGTATGCCAATAAATTTTCTGCAAAAACCAGAGTATACAAAGTATTACAAGATAAGTTAGAAGATTGTGACATAGAAAGCAATAATATTTGGACAAAAATATCTAATTCACCCGAGAAGATATTGGCTCTAACTGAGAATTCTCACAATGAGGAGAAGAAGGCCACAACAAGCCCCGAGCACATTTTCATTAGTGACACCAAGGATGTCAATCCTATTGACTTAACCACAAAGGAAAGTAAGGCCATGGATGATATTCTTGAGATATTAAAATCATTAGGGGAAACACCAGAAATTACTATATGAGATATCACTCATGCTGATTCTGATGAATATATCACTATGGCCACTGAGAAAACAAATGAACATGTCACTACTGATGTTGTACAGACACTTGTACTAGGTAATATGCCTTTATTGATGCAAGAAATCAATATAATACCTGAAGCAAAGGAGAAAAAACTTGAGCTTAAAAAAAACACACCAATGGACAAAGGTGAGGAACAAGCGGAGAAGACAGATAAAAGTGGAGAGGACAAACCAAGTGTTGCACCCACCGAGAACACTAAAAAGGAAGACAAGGCTGCAAGTCAAGAAAAGGTTGAAGTAGAGATTCTACAACTAACCAATAGGTACTGACCAAGAAAACCAGCCAAGGAAACACTCCTCCAAATAAATCAATGACATAAATAGAGAAACAAAAGGATCTTTCTATAGTACCATATTCCCCTACTATCAGTAACATTCAGAAGAAGAAGAAGAAGAAGAAGAAAAGTAAAGCCCCTATCACACTCGATGAGATCATAGATATACCCCATTGTGATCCAATAACACTTGATCCTGAGTCACTGACAATATATGGGGAGCTATGCAAAAGAAAAGCACAACAGGATAAGCTCAGACAAGAAAACATAAATTTCCATGTCCTGGAAACAACAAAAGAGATTCTACTGGAGGTAGTTCCTGATGTAAAGACTGTTCAAAATGCACCCATCATTGATCAACTTGCAGTTCTGACTGAGGCAATCAACACACAGAATGGAGATGCTAAGAAGGACATTGAAGAATGAGAAGAAAAGAAGTATTACTACAAACTCACAGAGAAAATCAGCCAAGAAGTAGCAGAGAATAAGGTGAATTTTTTTGAACTAGTAACTACATTAGAACCTATTATTTTAGAATTAGTTACCTTAGTTCAAAATTTGTACACTCTAGAGAACTTCACTACAGAGCATAGTGAACAAATAGATAATTTAAATGAGGATCTAAAAGCTAGTGCACAAAGTCTTTCAACCGACCCAAATAAATTCCAATTGCATTATGAAAAGATAGTTGAATATAAACGGTTAAGAATTGAAATAAAAAAGGAATAAATAAAATCAGAGATGAAGTAACAGAGCTTCAATCCATGTTACTACCGAATCTCACATTGCTGATGACACACATGACTACGAAAAAGACTCTAATTGCCACGCAAGAGATGTGAGTAGTAGAGAGCATCTATAACATGCACACTCAAATCACATTGGAGCAAATGACCCTAGAGCACTTGAAGGAGAAATGGGATAAACTGATGGCCACCATTCAACAATCACATTCACATATACTTGACAAGCTGAAATTTATACATATTTGTCATTATTTTTAAAAAGGGGGAAACATGTACATACATTGTATCTACATACTGAGGCATGTACAAAGGGGGAGTATGCACACATGGGGATTCATTGTAAAACACCTGGTCTATATACTGTACATATCATTTTTTGATACTAATGTCAAAGGGGGAGATTTATAATCCATAAAGGATCATAAGTTGACATTAGTATACAAACAAATAGTTTTGGTCGGTTAGCATTCACCAAGAAGCATTCTTTGAGCGTAGTGATCACCAAGTGTAGTAATCACCAAGCATAGTGCTCACCAAAATGTTTTGGACATTGAGCAGTATATTAACCGAACAAAGACATAACCGAGAAAAGACATCACGGAGACTCAGTCTAACTGAGAGACAGTTTTAACATCGAGAAAAGTGAAACTGAACTACACATCAGCTAAAGAAATTTAATCTTTAAAATAGATTTTTCTTAGCTGGATAACCATTTCTTGTGAATCAAGAAAAGAGTAAATGACAGATTTAATTAGTTAACTTATTGTATTCATGCAAACTAGGAGATCAAGGTCAAGTTGTAACCCTTTGATCTTAGAGTTTTTCAAGAAAAGCGTGAAATCTAATTAGGTCAAATCTTTAGTATATATAGATTTATAATCAATCAAGAACATGATGATTGTAGCTTCCAAGGACATCTACGGATCAGACAGAGGTTTTCATGCACAAGGATAGATAATGAAGAATTTAGTTATCAATAACTACATACAAGGCTACCGAGCATAACACAGGTATTATCCATCACAATAGGTGATATAAATTTTGTGTACTTAATGTATATGTAATTAGCAATATAAGATTGCAGCAATCAGGTCATACATATGTTTTTACTCTCTAACAATTGTAGCATACATCAAAATACTTTAAGAAGGTGGGCTTAATAGTCTTATTGTAAATCTCTTAACTGAGTGCACACATACATTGTCTTTCTAAAATATCTTAACTGGGTAGAATTAACAAGTCTGACATGTTACTCCTAATAGGGTAAGATCATCTAAAGTGATCACAACTTGTAGCCCTAATAGGCACTTTCCATTCTGCAGATAGTGAAGCTTTTTGGTTTTCATCCTCACCATAGTATTTACCTTCTAACAAGGGTTTTTGCGTTACCAAATACTTGTGTCATGTGTAAATGAGTTTCATGAATGTTTCAATGTTTATTTACACGCATTTTCATTTATGCTATGATATTGCATGCATGAATTAGAAAAGCGACAATGTTTGGTTATGCAAGTAATAAGTACTAAGGTTAATTGGTATAAGTTTTTAAGGGTACTGATTTAGTCCTCCCCTCTCAGTACACACCCTTCCATTATTCCAAAAATTTATGTGTCAGTTTAGAAATTTCTAATTGGTTGTCTAGACATATTTAAGAATCTTGGAAGCCATGTAAGAGGGTTGGTTACCATTTGACAAACTTTTGTAAGTATTTGGAAGAACACTAACTATGTTTCTTTATATTTATGTCCTAAGAATGGTTCAATGGATCGAATTACTTATTTTTTTGTTGTAATAAGGAACTACAAGTTGTTTTACCTTTCTGTTGAAGTAGGTTAGTGAAAAGATTGTGTTTTGTGTATTGAGTATAAATAAACTTCTTGCTCTATGTTCTCTAGATCAGACATGGTTGTACATAGAAAAATGACTCCCTAGGCATTTCTACCCATGGAAAACACTTGTGCCTTAATGAAATGGAAAGAGGCCTCATTGTATAGAATTTTCCCTTTTGTTTTAGGGTTAGAGGTGACAATGGTAGATTTTGATCTCTTTCCCTAGGAGAGCTTGGCTATAGCCCGGCTAGGGTTAATTGAGAAGAAGAGTTTATTCTATGAGGGGTAGGATTGAGTGAAGGAATCCAATGCATAGAGGATGTTCTTGGTGATGTGACCAGACTCTTTAAGCATTGGTGGAGGCCGATGCATCCATTTCATTAGGTTTTTTGAAGAATTTCTATAAATAGGCCTATTAACCCTATTTTTAAGGACTCAGTCCCTAAATGTTTTACATTACTATATGGATAGTTTGAGGAACCCTAACCCTAAAAAATCCTTCATGTTTTTGAAAAGGGTATCTAGATCCAAGATTATTTTGGGGAACTCTTTGTAAATTTTGGGAGTTAATGCAGAATAGGATCCTGATTAGGGCTACAAGGAACTAGTAGGCCTACTAATTGAATTAAGGAATTTGATTGATGTATGGATTATCTATGGCCCTGAAGCTTCAAGAATGAAGTAATTAGGCTAAAGGAAGTGTGATTTTTACCTTGCAAGTATTTTTGAGCAGTTTGAGTATGTGAAGAGGAATCTACCCTTGTAGATTCAGTGTAGTGTGAATTAAATATTTGTAGAGAGGTTCTTGCAGTGAAGGGTAGGTGAAGAAAGGATTCTACCCTTAGTTTAGGGTTTGGAAGAAGCCCTACTATGTAAGAGAAAGAAATCCCAACAGTGAGTCATGCCAACTCAAGATAAATAATCTCCCTATTAGATTGGTATCAGAGCCCCAAAATATTTGGGCTAGGAGGTACATGAGTGACCTTGAATCTATGGGTGAATCAACCATGGTGAGCAATGCATACCTGGCTAAGAAGATGAATGAAAGATAGGAGGAGGATAGAATCCTAAGGGAACAATTAGAAGAGATGGAAACTAAAATTGATGAAGTGAAAGATAGGATAGAAGAAGTGAGTGAGAAGATAAGAGAGAAAGAGTTTAAAGGCAAGTCAGTGACAGAAGAAGATGTAGTGCCAGATCTTGATCTAGTATTACAAGAGGAGTCATTCCTTAGGGTTCTAAAATCCATGAGTGGAAATTCATTGGAAGGTGTATCACTATTTAGTGGAAAGATGGAGCCATAGGTGGTCATGGAGTGGATAGATGGTTTAAAGAACCACTTTGAGTGTTAAGGTGTGTCAGAGGCTCAAAAGGAGAAAGTAGCCAAAACAAGGTTGAGAGGGATTGTACTTACATGGTGGAAGTTTGTGTAGGATGAAAGAGTAAAGGAAGGAATGAGCCAAATCTCCACTTGGAAAGGGATGGTTGAAAAGATAAGGGATACCTATATTCTAGAGGACTATGAGATAGAACTCCATAAGAAGAGGAAGAATCTAAGGCAAAAATATTTAGAGGTTAGTGCTGATACAAAATAATTTTATAAATTGTGCCTAAGGTCCAAGGTGAGAATGGATGAAAGTGTAAAAGTGGCTTGGTACCTAAATGGGTTAAGATGGAGTATCCAAGAGGAAATAAGTATCTTGGAACCTACTCCTTTGTAGAAGTGTTATCTACCACCTCTTAGGGTTGAGGAGAGGAGAAAGAAAAAGTATGAAGCAAATAGAAAGGGAAGAGGAAGAGATATAGACTTCAGAGGTCACAAAGGAAGCTATGGTTGTATAAGAAATAATTCAAGACCCCAAGGGGAGAAAAAAATAATAGATAAGAGCCATGAAACCATATGTAGAGGTAACTATGGATGAGGTAGAGGTCCTAACAATGGTGGAAGAGGAAGATCTGGTGGAGGAACCAACATAGGTTCTTTTGACAACATGAAATGCTATAATTGCCACCAATTTGGGCATCCAACATATAGATGTCTTGAAAAAGACACATATTCACAATCAGAGAGAATAATTAATTATGTTCAAGATGATGCCAGTAGTGTGAATTCTCTTGAAGTAAATATTGACTCAGAGAGTGGGGAAAATCTGATGATAAGGAGAGTTCTGATCAAAGAACCGGTTAGGGAAGAACCTAAACTAAAGAGATCAATTTTCAAAGTGAAATGAAAGATCCTTTCTAAAGTATGCAGAGTGATCATTGACTCACATTCAACTGACAAAATTATCTTTGAAGAAGCAGTGAATAAACTTGGATTACCTAAGATGCCTCATGACCATCCTTATAGGGTAACATGGTCGAACACAGGGAAACACGTCCTAATGAATGAGAAATCATGGATTGAGTTTACAATGAGAGGTTATAATGACAAGATACTTTGTGATATACTTCCCATGGATTCTTTCCATCTTCTATTAAGAACACCATGGAAGGTTTATAGAAAGGCCATGCATGATGGGGAAAATAATAATTATTCTTTTCAAAAAGATGGAGTGACATAAAAAATCTTGTCTTTGGGGGAAGAAGAAGGAATAAAGACCAGTCCTAATGTGTTGGTAGTAGGAGGAAAGTATTTTCTGCAAGTTCTTAAGAGGGAATATGAGGAGTTTTATGCAATCATGATGAAGCATAAGGAGGAGGAGAGAGAAGCAAAATTACCCTTACCAAAGAAGATACAAGAACTTTTGGAGCAATTTAAGGATATTGTGAGTGATGGTTCACCAATAGTATTACCACCAAAAGGACCTATAAGTCATCAAATTAACTTCATACCAGGGGAATAATTTCCCAACCCACTGAACAAGAAAAGGAGATAGCTAGGTAAGTGCAAGAGTTATTGTAGGGTCAAGGGATCATTAAGAAGAGCCTAAGTGCATGTGCAGTACCAATGGTTTTGGGATAAAAAAATTAGGTAGATGGAGGTTATGCACAGAATTTAGAGCCATCAATAGGATAACAATAAGATATATGTTTTCAATACCTAGAATTGAGGACCTGATGGATTGCCTTGGTGGGGATAAATACTTCAAAAAGTTGGATTTATAGAGTGGATACCATAAAATCTTCATAAAGGAAGGGGATGAATGGAAGACAACCTTCAAAACTACAGAAGAACTATATCAATGACTTGTCATGCCATTTGGGCTTAGAAATTCCCCAAGCACATTCATGAGATTGATGAATGAAGTTCTTAAGGACTACATAGGGGTATTTGTGGTATTATATCTTGATGAAATTCATCTTTAGTAAGATAAAGGAAGAGCACTTAAGGCATCTCCAGATTGTGTTGAAGAGGTTACGAGAAGAATAATTGGCAATAAACTTATAGAAGTGTGAGTTCCTGAAACAAGAATTGGTGTATGTTAGATTTTTGGTGTCACAAGGGTCATTAAAGATGGATCCTAGCAAGGTGTAGGATATACTCATGTGGCCTACTCCCACATCTGGTATAGAGGTAAGAAGTTTCCACGGGCTTTCCCAATTCTATATGAAAAGTATTAGGGGTTTAGTGCTATATATGCTCCAGTGTTAGATACCATAAAGGGTGGGTTAAAGACCAAGTTTAGGTGGACTGAAGAAGCCAATAGAGGTTTTGAATTAATAAAGAGAAAGGTGGCCACACAACCCATCATAATGTTACCAAGTTTTGAAAAGTTTTACATTGGAGTGTGATGCTAGTGGCATAGAAGTAGGGGTTGTTTTGACCTAAGAAGGTAGAACATTGGATTTTTATAGTGAAAAGTTGAATGAGGCCAAGAAGAAGTAATCCTTGTTTGACCTAGAACTATATGCCCTCATTCAAGCCCTTATGAAGTGGATAAACTATGTTGTACCTAAAGAGTTTATATTTTTTACCAACAATCAAGCTTTAAGTTACATAAATACCCAAGAAAAGTTAAGTAACAGATACTTGAAGTGGATGGAGTTATTACAAGATTATACCTTCACCATAAAGAATAAGAAGGGGAAGATGAATAAGATTTCTGATGCCTTGAGCCAAAGGCTACTCACTACAGAAGATGCATAGTTGCAAAGTATGTGAGTGGAAAGATTCGAGGATCTATATAGAGAAGCTAAAGACTTATCAGAGGCCTATAAGGCGTGTGTAGAATTCAACAACCACTTCCATGGTTATTTTTAGATTATAATTTAAAAAATGGATCTTTGTTTAGGGGAGGGAAATTATTTTTAACCAAGCGGTCTATGAGGGAGAACATGATATAAGAGAAACACAATGGGAGCCTTAGTGGCCATTTTGGCCTCAACAAGACCCTTGAATTGGTTCAGAGGTTTTATTACTGGCCAAGGATGCAAAGAGATGTGAGAAAGTATGTGGAGAAATGTTTAGTATGTCAGAAAGCCAAAGGTATGACTTCTAATTATGGTTTATATCAACCACTTCCCATTCCAAATAGACCATGGGAATGTATTATCATAGATTTTAATTTAGGATTACCAAGAACAAATACTTGTATGGATAGTGTTTATTTAGTTGTTGATAGGTTTAGTAGGATGAGCCATTTCATCCCATGCAAAACAAAACATGATGCAAGTTATATAACTCAATTATTCTTTAAATAAGTGTTAAGAATCCATGGGTTAGCCCTAAGTATAGTCTCAGATAGAGATGTGAAGTTCATAGGGCATTTTTGGAAAACTTTGTGGAAGAGACTAGGAACAAATATTTCTTTTGGGTAAGCTTATCACCTGAAACAAATGGCCAAACAGAGGTCATAAATAGGGTCTTAGGGAACCTTTTGAGATTACTAGCTAAGGAGTAAGGAAAAATGTGTGACCAAGTTATACCACAGGCTGAATATACTTACAATGACTGTGTCAATAAGAATACTGGTAAGAGTCCCATTGCAATAGTGTATGGTGTTCACCCTGAAGGAATTTGTGAGCTTAGAGATTTGGGAAACATGAAGGGAACGAGTGGGCATGCTGAAGACTTCACATAATCAATGAAGGAAGTACATGATCAAGTGAAACAAACACTAAAAGAGGAAACACAAAGGTTAAAGATTAAGGTGGATGCAAATAAGAAGGATCTAAAATTTACAGTTGGGGATCTAGTGATGGCACATTTGAACAAGGAAAGGTTATAGAATGGCATTCCAAGAAAGATACAGATGAAGAGGATAGGTCCATGCAAAATACACTCAAGTACGGGGAGAATGCATATAAGATTGATCTACCTCTAGAGTTGTCCATTTCACTAGTAGTCAATGTTTAGGAATTAGTTTCATACAAAGGTCCATTACCAACAACAATAGAGCTTTCTAATGAGTTGGGAGAACTAACAAAGGAGGTGCCCTTATCACCCATACCTAGGCCACAAGCATAAAGAATCATGGACTCCAAAATTAAGATGAAGACATGACATGGAACATCTCATCAAATGGTACAATATTCTAGAAGTAGAGGATACATGGGTTTTTGAAGCAGAGTTTAGGAAGTTAGGAATAGATCTTGTGATAGTCACCAAAGGAGTAACTTGACTTCTTTGTTTAGGGGGAGTATGGTGTAAGAGGACCTGATGGTTAGTACTATCCAATCATTAAGTTTTGGTTTGTAAGATATTTTTAGTGGTTTGTGTTTAGTTTTGAGTGATTTGTGTAAGTTGATTTTAGTTTTATGGTGACATGTTTTCAATTATGTCAATTGGTCCTAAGAAGGAGATGTAAGTATAAATATGGAAAAAATGGGAAAGGGTACCTAGAATAGTGGAAAGGAACTGTTTGTGTCCTAAGGAATTCTTAGAAGTATTTTGGTGGTGATTGGGATCCATCATGTTGGTTTAGGACCTCAAAAGGTAAAAAATGTAGAAGTTGTAAAAGTTGTCGAGCAACTTTTGCAACTTTGCAAAGTTGCTTGACAACAAATTTGCAAAAAGATGAAAAATGACCCAAAGGTAGTTATGGGTTGGTTTAGACAGTTCTAATCAGTTTTAAAAATATATTTAAGAGCCTTGAAAGCTGTGTAAGAGGGTTGGTTACCATTTGACACATTTTGCTAAGAATTTGGAAAGAACATTGACTGTGTTTCTTTGTATTTCTATCCTAAGCATGGTTTAATGGATTAAATTACTTATTGTTTCATTTTTAATTAGGAACTACTAGTTGTTTTTCCCTTCTGGTGAAGTAGGTTAGTGCAGAGATTGTGTTTTGTGTATTGAATGTAAATAAACTTCCTCCTCTATGTTCTCTAGATTAGACATGGTTGTACATAGAAAAATGAGTCCCTAGGAATTTCTACCCATGGAAAACACTTGTGCCTTTTTAAAATGCTAGAGGGGTCATTGTATATAATTTTTCTTTTTTTTTTAGGGTTAGAGGTGATGTGATGACAAATATTGCTCACAACCCTATCTACTCCTAGTGTCTTCTATAGTCCACTTCTCTAGCCTATTAGGGTTCTTTACCAACCCTAATTCACAAGGATCCCCTTTTCAAATCCTTCACCAATTCAACTTGTCTACACCATCAAATAAATCAACTCAACCATGAAAATGCCACATGGAGGTCTTCTTGGAACTTCTACACTAAGTGATCCAAAAATGATCAAGACCAATCACCAATGGAGAGGAAGTCTTCTATCAAGGCAATTGAATCCAAAATAATGCCTAAAAACATAACTTGCAATGAAACCCTAATAGAGTTCAAGAACTCACTCCAAACTCATCAAAATAGGGATATAAGGAATTAGGCCTAATTGGACACCTTTTCCCACATAAATACAAAAATTTCTTAACAAGTTGGAAAAAAATTGCATTTCCTGACACCCTTTTCCAAAACACCTCAGATTTATCTGGTCTCACTTCCCCAAACTGTCCGTACAGGGGTTTTTAATAAACAAGCCTAAAATAAAGAATTTCATAGTATTTGAGAGAACACCCATAAGGGTTTGTTCTTTCACAATGAAAGACTCATCACTAGAACTTCTCCTTGTACATGGAACTTCTTTACACTCACATTGTCCTCCCCACATGGTTTGATTGAAGCAACCAATGCATTCAGTCACTCCTAATGCTTCTGCAACTTAGTGTGATCCCTAGCCATGCATCTCTGGCTCACCTAGGGAATCACTGCATGAATATCTTTGTTTATTTATAGATCCCATCCTCTTGCACTAATAATGTACAAGGAATCATCTCCAAAATCCCAAGGAACTGGAAAAAAGCCACAGTGGGAAGAAGAGTAATGACTCCATTATAAAAAATTGTCTAGATCAGACCAACACCAGTGTGGATTATAAAATATTTACAAAAGATACGAAAATAAAACAAAATGATTAAATATTTCCACAAAGATTTGAAAGAACACCTACTCTAACATATGCATGGGTTACAGTGCCAAAACTAATCCATCAAAACCCTACTGTCATGGAGAACATCAAATTTGTACACTAAATCACATAACTCATATTGCTTCACAAAATTATATATGTACAACCAACTTCCAACCTTCCTACAAGGTCAAAATTCCCCATATATAGGGTGGGGAAGTAGTTATAAGCCCATTAAGGCATCCTTTGAACAATTTGTCCAAAACTTGCAAAAGTTGTAAAGTTGCAAAATGCAACTTTGGCAACTTTTCTCATTTCTTGCAAATCATAACAAAATGCTTCCAAACTTCACTAAACTTCACCAAAGACCAAAATATGGGTTGAAAAATTATTTTGACCTACCTAAGACTCTACTAAACTCATGATGACATCATCATGGCACATATTCCAATTAGAAGGCTTTACACACGTTAGCCCTAATTTCACTTCCCAAAAGGTCTTATGACTCAAATTAAACAATTCCTAACTCACCTAGGATATGGTCAACATGACCTTAATCTTGAATTAAGATTATTACAAAGAAAAATTACATAAGTAAAACACACACAAATTAACTAACTAGATTTTCAAACCAACCTAGGGGTGCTCCTACACAAAGAGGTGACAATGGTAGATTTTGAGCTCTTGCACTAGGCGAGCTTGACTATAGCTCGACTAGGGTCAATTGAGAAGAAAAGTGTTTTTTGTTCAGGTTAGGTTTGAATGAAGGAATCCAATGCATGGAGGATTTGCTTGGTGATGTGACCATTCTCTGTAAGAATTGGTGGAGGAAGATGAATACATTTCATCAGGTTTTTTGAAGAGTTTCTATAAACAGGCCTATTAACCCTATTTTTAAGGAGTCGGTCCCTAAAGGTTTTAGAATATAGTACAGATGGTTTGAGGAACCCTAACCCTAAAAATCCTTCATTTTTTAAAAAATGTATCAGGATCCAAGATTAGATTTGTGAAATCTTTCAAAATTTTTGGAGTTAGTGCAGAATAGGAGCCTAATTAGGGCTTTAAGGAACTAGTAGGCATGATGACATGTAACCGATTGAATGTTTGATAATGTTAAGTTAAAAGATAATGCAGGTCATTAAATCAGTTAATGGAGTGTATTGTCATTGATTTCAACTTGATATCATCTGTACGGTCATGTACATAATGCCAAAGACTTCACATAACCAAATTTATGCTTTTAGCAATGCATAAAAGTCAAGTATTCACTAAGTGACAAACAACACCGATGGAGTGCACACCGATGGATAGAGAAAAGAAGAATATTCATAGTGATACATGATGATCAAAAGCATAGTGTTGGCCGATGAAGAAAACTACAGAATGCCCGACGAGAAAATTTAGAAGGTTTCCCGATGACCAAAAATACAGAGTTGCTCAACGAGTGAAATTCAAATGATGCCCGATGGATGGAGATCACAAAGCTAACAAGAGTCTCACCAATGGATCAGTCAATTTTCATCGACGACTAACTGCAGTGGTGACCGAAAGAACTAAGAGTTCAGAAAATGACAAAATATCTAGCTAGCAGAGCTAAAAATAGACTTAACTGGTTGTCTACTTTGTTTTATTCGACTAGAGATAAGTGATTAATTTAAAGTGGATTTGTACAGTTGGCAAGAAGATATCTATGAGATAAATCAAGATTTATGCTTTAAAAAAAATTATTTGGATTGTTTATCATGTCAAGAATCAAGAAACAATGAATATTATGTCTATATAAGAGACAAGATTAATTCATTTACGAATGGGATTAAGGGGAGTGAATAGAAAGAGGATGCTGAAGAGAAACTAATGAAGAAAAACTTCATGCAGTGCTGATCAAACAAACTAAAGGAAGAGATAAGGAATTCCATAGACATCGACGAACAGTGAGCATAGCATCATAGAGTAGAAAGTATGGAGCACAAGGATTGAATTGGTACATTGGTCAGAGAGGTAATGTACTTAAATAGATGTGAAAATCTACAATTCAAGTTGCAATATGAATAGGTCATATAGTGTTTCAGTTTAACCATTAAAGCATCAAGTCTCTTAACCGAGCAGGACTTAACAGTCTTCTATATATTGAGGTACATCTCAAGGAGTGCCAAAAAGGTTGATTCATGAAAGTAGCATTGGACTTTCCCAATACCTATTGATAGTCTAAGAAGGAGGCTGATTCAAGAATGGTAGCAATAGATGCCCGATACTAAGTGACAACCTCTATGTATAAAATCCTCTAACAAGGTTGCACTTAACAGTTTGTTTGTAACCTTTAACATGGTTGGCTCCTAACAGGGCTCACTTCAAAAGAGTGAAAATTTGGGGTACCGGTCCCAGTGGTTTTTCCCTTAACAGGGTTTCCACATTAAAATTCATGTGTTATGTGTGTATGATTCATTTCTTTACTGTCTTGCATCTTACATAGCTAACTCTGGATTGATCAGTATACTCTGCTTATTTACTAAGTTTCAGTAAATAGTTATACTGCTTATCGGTAATCAAGAAATAATAAGAATTGACAGAGAAAAATGACAAACAGTTAATCATTATTAGTATTTCATGGAATGCATCTTGTAGGGACATAATAATTTGATATTTATTGATTGGTGGTTAAGTTTGAAGGATAAATTTTTGAGGCCACTGATTCACCCCCCTAGTTATTACTAACAATTGGTATCAGAGCTTGTATGATTAGAAAGGAAGGTTTCAAGACCTAAGTCAAGATCACAAGATGAACAGAAGAGATGTGCCCAAGTTGAACAAAGACAACTTTTCTTCATGGAAAAGTAGGATAAGACTCCACTTATCAGGTATTGGTAGTGATGTTACTCATTTCCTAGATACTGAATGTGTTTTTCCCACATGAGTATTGATAGTAGATCAGTTGAGAGAGAAGCATGAGCACAAGTGCATGGTCATAGAGATTTCTTCCTCACTCTCTGATGTTGAATTTGAAGATGTCAAAGATTGCAAAAATGTAAAGAAGATGTGGGACAAACTGAAGCTTGTACATGGAGGTGATACAAATGTTCTGAGAGCCAAGGAAGAAAGCCTTAGAGGAAAGTTTGATGATCTCAAAATGAAAGAAGCAGAAAACATCACACAGTACAACACAAGAATAAAAGAAGTAGTCAACGCTATATAAGGAGTTGGAGGTACACTTGAAGAGAAGACAGTGGTAAGTAAAATCTTAAGAACCTTACTGCCTGTATATACTATTAGAGTTTCCGCAATTCAAGAAATGAGAGCAGTAGCAAACAATACAGTTACTCTTGATAGTTTAATTGGTAGACTAATTTCATTTGAGATGAATAACTTTGATAATAGTGTCTTACCAAACTTAGAGTCTGCATTTAAATCTTCTATGAGAAGAAGCAAATCAAGTCATAGACACACATCTAGAAGAGATAGTGAAAGTGAAAGTGAAAGTGAAAGTGAAGAAGAAGATCTAGATGAAATAGAAGCACTTATGGCTAAAGGAATGCAGAGAGACAAAGATAAATACAAAGGCAAGTTACCACTTGTATGCTTTAATTGTAAAGAGATTGGACACTTTCCTGCAAGATGTCCTAATAGAAGAAAAGATGATAGAGTTAAAGATAGATCTTTTGAGAAGAAATTTTAAAGAGGTGATAACAAGGATTACAGAAGTTACTGACAATCAGAAAGAAGAGATACCCAAGAATACAAGGATAGAGGCAAGAAAGACAGCTACCTAGCTGCTTGCAAAGATGAAGATATTGACACTAAACTTGATGAAGACATTGAGATGGAGTTTGTGGCAATGAAAGATGATTCAGATGAAGATGACAGGTATGTAAATACTACACTCATATCTAAGGTTAGAAATAATGACATCTAGATTATAGATAGTGGCTGCACTCACTACATGACCAGTGACAAAGAAAAGTTTAACACTTTTGAGTATTACAATGGTGGTACAGTAAGAATGGGTAATGATACACCTTGTCCAGTTGAAGGTAAAGGAACTATAATGTTGAATAACCTGATTAAATGTGAAA